>BMAO01031979.1:0-23587 GCA_019973975.1 Trichonephila clavata | reverse complement strand
AAGGAAAAAATTAAATTTACTGGATGTAATAATTAAAAATTATTGTGATGCATTAAAAATACTATGGAGGGTTACAGGAAACAAGAAAAATTCTTCATGGCCTTTTAGTTTTATTATTAGGAAAAGAGAAAGGAACAGAGAGGTCTCGCTATTTATACCAGGCGGTGAACGTCGCGTAACTTTTTCTAACAAAAACAATGATTGGTCAGAAATTACCACCCGGTAGTTTCTAACGTAATCTTACTATTCGATTACGATTAAATCTCGATTATGTGGGTAAGTCGGTTAAATAATTAAACGCGGGTCCTGAAGGCATGAACCAAATAATTAAAAAGTTACCAAAATGATACTAAAGGGAGTTATATTACATTAAGATTACTGAAATATTTTTTAAATGTCTAAATTTCGTCTAACACACACATATTAAAATTTTTTCCCCACTTTAAGTGAAAGAAATAGAAATCTTATTATAATACTAATAAAAGTTTTAAAATAAAATGTATTCAAAAGTTCTCGTTACCTAGAGCTCCTTTTATACATGACAAAGCTCTAATTCAAAATGATTAAAAGATACACAACGAATAACATGTTTGAAAATTTACATACACATATCCCTGAATGTATTGAATAAGAAGAAAAAAAATCGGAGGAGTAATATTTTCAAAAGTAGTATACGGTCTTTAAATAAATTTATGTATGGTTTTTTCATTATTTTTTTAAAAGCAGGACGAAGTTGGAGACAAAGTAATTGTACTTGCCAAGTGTTTGGAAGACAGCAGCGTTTCTATTGAAGAAAAAAATACACCAGAATGTTCTTTCAGGAGTGGTTAAGTTAAAAATAGCACACACAACTGGCAGTTTGAGGACAGTTTTTGTTCTTCTTTCTACGTTTGAAATTATATCTTTTAAGGCATTCATACAAAGAAATTAAAAGTTCTTTAAAAACAAATAAGCATGATGCCACAAATGAAAACGAATGATGCCACAAAAGTACATCAAAACCAAATCAAATTTGTTGTGTGTGAAATGGAATCCGATAATCTATTAAGCTTATCTAACCTATAAATTCTAACAATGAGTTTTCAAAACAAATTTTTAAAACCTCCACCATTCAGCAGGTTGTTTTCTTATTCGAACCTTCACTTCGTGTGATGTAAAAGATTCGAATAAAGTAAAAATAGCTTCATAGTCTCAGATGTAGCCAGGGTTACTTTTTCCCTTTTCTTTTCAGAACGTTGAAAAACTATTATCTCATATTAAAAAGAAAGTATTGGCTCAAAATATGAAACATGCATGCAGTTAAATAATGGATTGTTGTTACGATTTATAGAAACGACTGTGAATGACAGAACAAAATGTAGGTTAGGCTTAGGTTTATTCCATTCATAGTTCAAAAATGACAAAATAAGAATGTTGTTATAGATAAGATATAACTAAAATTTAAAAAATAACTGTTTGTTAACTGTAGATGCAAAATATTATATTTTTTTCCTTTTTATTTCCCCCCTTTTGTTTCTAGAATAAATAAAATAATTTTTTAAGTATTTGATCGAATGTTTCTGTTATATATATATATATATAATTTTTTTTATATATATATTATTATATATATAGAGAGAGAGAGAGAGAGAGAGAGAGATTTAGCATTCAAAAATATGTGATATTTTAAAATTAGAAACGATCATATTTTGTGTTTTGAAATTTGATTTATACACTTCTATAAAATTATTAATTTGTTTCTCAGTTTTATTTTCAATTTTATCTTTTTATGAATATATAGAGAATTTTTATTTAAGTTCTATATCTTGAGACTTTTAAAGAATTTGAAATATACTTAGCATGCATATTTTGAATTATTCAACATTTTCATAAAACAGCAATTTTTAAAAGTTTGTTTATAAAATTTGAGAGTTGAGGTTTTTTAATTTTTAAATCTTCGTGCATCACAAAACTGAAGAAATTAGATTTCGAAAGAGAGAAAATACTAGAAGAAACTATTTATGAGCACGTAAAAAAAAATCCTAACCCTAAAACCTAAACTTGTTTTAATGATTATTTATCTTGTATGCCGGATGATTTGTTGTCTTTCAGAAATGCCAATTTAATTAGTTAATGCTCATGCCAGAACTTCTGCTAAAATATCATACATAAATATTAAATAAATATATTCCCAATGAGAGGCTCGAAAACTAGCACTTGCATCACTAATTGAAAATCAGTTGCGATTATCTCCAGAGGGCTATTTAAGTTTTCCCTAAAATAACTTTTTTGAGTTTATTATGACTGCAAAAGATATTGGACAATATAGACTGCAATGCTAAAAATATAGCCCATATATTTGCCTCGTATCAAAGAATTATTTTTTTAGACAAAAATGATTTCTTTTGAATGTCCACTTTTAGTACGAATAGATAAACACACACACAAAGACAGACATACAAATTTTTGAATCGAAGGTTTAATCTGACTAATAAAAGCTTCGAAATTCCTTAAAACGTTCCATAGTTAAAACATCTGAAGATTAAAAATTTTATGGGAATTTAAGGGTGAAAACATATGGTTTTTGTGTGGAAGGTAAACATGTCCCTCTTCTACAGGTAAAATTCCCATTTTTAACTAATAAACCCATAGACTTGAAATTTGGTAAGCATGTTTTTGCTGTTGAGTAGAGATTGGTTAAGGACGAATTTTGCAATAATTGACTCCTAAGGAGGTTGTGGGGAACGTTTTAGATTAAAAAAAATTCCCGTTTTTGAGCAATAAAATTTGAAATTTGGCAAAGGTGTTTCTTTTGTTGAGTAGAGATCCGTTTTAGAACGGTTTGGCGGAAATCGACTCTGAGGAGGGGGGGGGGGGATGCAACTATTGCATTGTTTTGCAACTTTGTAAATAAAGACAGTTCACTGCCCTGTTTTAATTCTATTATTAACAGAATATTACAAAAACATTTCCCCCCATTCAAGCATAAAAATGGGTTGCACACTACACGTTTTGAGTGTAACCAAGTCTGTATAGATTTTTTTTCCTTTTTTTTGCATAAGTTTCACAGCGATCTTGATTTGCCTTAGAAGTCCAAAGGTAGACTCTCGAAAAGGGATAGTTTCCGTGAGTTCTAAGCATGTCTGAAATGAGATGGGTGATGTTCAAATGAGTGAAAACAGACATACACATTTTAAAAATAACATAAATTTATTCAATCACAAATGAAACTTACACTATGCATGAAAATAAAAATATACACGGGTAAAAAATTAATAACAATCAAGGTTTTAAATCAATTTTGTTAAAGAAATAAGCAAACTGCTTCTTTTTTTATTCTTAAGCCAAAAAGTATATACAATGGCTTCATGGATCCAACAGTATTTAAAAATAAGTTAAAGCTATTCTGCTGTGTTATTTCGAAGGTACATAGAATAAAATTTTAAAAAAAAAGCTCTGAAAATAAAATAAAAATACTTCTAATTTTTTCAATTCTACTATTATAGCTTACTTTCTCTCTCTCTCTCTCTATTTATATATATTCAACTTGTTCAAATTTTCCATCGTTAATAAAATACTTTCTATTCATCCAATCAAGTTAAATAGTTTTTTTTAAACTTGTAGTGGATCACTTCATATTAATACAGTTTTTTCAAATATTAATTCATTAATCACTGCTTAATTAAATGTTTTCAACGCCGACTTCGATTCGTCTCCATTGCTGTAACAATGTAACTGTTAAAAACAATGACAAAAGTTGGCGTCGAAGACCGGTTTTTCAGCCAAACTAGCCAAACCGGGTTTACATTGTTGCATCAATGCAGACAAATCATGCTCTTTTTTCAATTCCTACTATTTGTTCACTCTCTCCTTATATATATATATATGGAAGAAATTTATATAAAATATAGAACATAACAGGAAATACTTAATAAAAAAAATGAGATCAAATCTAATGAAATACAAATAAGAACCTAGCGAGTCAAAACGCAATTTCGGACTTAGGACCGATAAGTGGGGTTAAACTAGTTTGAAGGCGCCAACCTTCCCCCTTTGCAACTCGGTAGGAAAGACCAAAATAAAATAAATAGAAATTTAAAGTATAAAATTCTAAGTATAAAAAATTCAAAGTATAAAAAATCCAAAGTATAAAAAATCTCATAGAAATATGAAAGAACAACCGACTACTATTAAGCAAAAAATTCTCCCAAAATGTTTAAGCAGAAAAATATCAAAAGAATTACCCAATAAAAGGATTCTTCCAAAAAGATTTTTCAAAACTTCTGCTCACAGAGCTTATTCCAGGAGATCCATCAGTCTTGAAACCGATGGAAAGCTTTTATATGTTGCGAAAAAAATCTAAATTGCACTTAAACGCATCCTTTATACCAGCTTGTAAGGAAGACGCCAAGAAAGATTACAATCAAATTTGGTAGGCTGTAACTTGGTTGGTTGTCACAAATGTAGAAAATTGGTTGGTTGTCAAAATGTAGAAATTTGGTTTGGTTGCCAAAAATGTAGAAATTTTTCATTTTATAAGATTTTTAAGAAGGGTGTGGAAAAAATATAAACTGTGTGAAGAGTGTTAAAACAGAATCTTCACAGCAAAACCACTAATATGCTGACTTTGAGATCCTATTGTTGTATGGTGGTTTTGAAATCAGAAATAGCAAGACGATTAATATATTTGTGATGAATATATGTTCTTAAGAAGTTAAAAGGATAGTCATGATCTAAGCAGCATTGGAAGAATTTCTTGATATTATTAAATTTATCTATTTTGTTGGTAGTTATCATTCCTAAGTAAAAAATTCAAAACAATATTTCTGTAAATTGATAGGTGCAAATTACTGTTCCATACAGGAATTTTAATTACATGGAAACTATATATATATATATATCTTGCTAAAATTTTCAATCGTTAATAAAAAAAAATACTTTCTATCCATCCATTCATAGTAGGAATTGACTTAATTTTTTTTTATATTACTTGTTATTTTTACAAACAGCATTTCTCAGATTTTAAAAAAAAGTATAATATACAGTAGATTTATGTATGAATGTTATCTATGCACAGACACTTTATATCACCTATTACGCTACAAAATCTTACTTCTATGACAGTGAGAGATATCGTTTGTGTAGTTAGTTTAAGCAAGAATAAACTGTATCGAGAATTCTGGCAACATTACAATTAATGTTAACCATCTTCTCCTAAAAGGAGAGAAAAATGTGGCAACAAACCGAAAAAATATTCCAAGAACTCATAAATTACTAGTAAAAAATTGCAAAATTAGTCCGAGGAAAAAGAGCTCAGAGCTTATAAAAGATTTATTGGCGACTGGTTTTGATGTCAGGGGTTCAGTGGTACCTCGTATGCTTTTGGAGGGTGGCTGGAAGGTAGAGAAAAAAATCCGTATTTATCTTCTAAAAAGAAGGGAAAATCTTTATCATGGATCAAAAAATATAAACTATGGACTGCTGAAGAATAGAAGAAAGTAATTTTTAGAGATGAAACTCATATAATTGCACAGGGTTATTAAAGAAATATCCTGTGACCATGTGGCAGTGAGCCTGTGAGACCTGACAACCTGAGACATGCTCACCCAACTGTCAAACACCCCCTAAAGCAGATAGATGTTTTGGTAGTTTTTTCATGAAATGTGATATTTGAAGCTTAGTTCCTGTTTAAGGTATGATGAATTCAATCGTAGAAATATTGCAACATAGGATTTCCCCATTCATGCAACTTTTCCCCAGGACATTTTATCATGATTTTGTCCCTTATAATTCAAAAAGGACCAAGGCTTTCATTTTGGAAAATCAAATTAATGCGTTTGATTGGTCTGGAAATTCACCAGACTTAAATCCCGTAGAGAACTTGTGTAGTATTTAGAAGAATTTTTAGGTAGGGTGCACTGTATGACTAAAGATCATATGCTAACTAATGATATAAAAGTTTGGTTCCACGAGGAGGAAGTCAGGAATATGTGCACTTATCTAGTGGAGTCAATGCCCAAATGCTTTCAAGAGGTCACTTCTGCTGAAGGAATATATCATTGTTTCCCAAACTGAGGGTCCCCTTGGGGCCATGATAACCCTACGAGGGGGGAGTGAAAATATTGAAAAATTGAAACCAAAAGATTGTTTAAAATAATTGTTAATTTACTGAAAGTAAACAAACAAAATACATTCTGACATAATGAAAAATAAAATACATATTTATACTGATATAATATACCTATAAGTATGATACAGATACACTTATAAGTATGGCATATACACTTATATCAGTACTGCACAATGTGTTTTATAATTAATTGAACAATACTAAGTTAAGAACAAGTTTAATAATTAAAATTGATCCACACATGGACTTCTCTTATATAAAATTATATACAAAAATTAACACTTATCTTGATAACTTGTACGGTTTATAATTAATTCCTTAACTGCCGATTAAAAGTTACGCAATTCGCTGCCTAATGCCTCCATTTTCCACGCAGGAGAACGTATGTGATGTATTGGGAAAAAAATGATTAAATAAGGAAATCCTTTGAAATGGGTAAATCCTTCGCAAACATATATTGTCAAGGTCCTTTTATTGCATTCCAAAGCGTTTGGAATAATTTTATGGATAGCAATGCACAGAAAAGATCATACTTCGGAAAGACGTATATATACGTCCAGGGCAATTAATGCTTTGGATGAGCGAGACGTTCATATACGCCGGTAGCACTTAAGAAAAAGTCGTTGGGTAGTATTGTAGCTTAATGTCAAAGTTATTGAATTAAGTACATTGTGTTATTTGTGTGGAGGGGGGCGCGATGAAAATTATGATTGAATATTGGGTCTCAAACATTGAAAGGTTGAGAAGCAATGAAGTACATACTTCATACTAGTGTATGTATTTATCAGTATACATAAAGGCATAGTATGAATAAAAACATAGCGAGGAGCATAGAGGGATTTTTTAAATTTGTATCAACTAATTTGCCCTGTATAGTATTTATTTCTTAAAAATAAAGAATGCAGATTTAGAAGTAAATAAATCCCATTTATTGGAAGGAGTAGAATTCTGAAAATTTTGAACCTAGAACAAGAAATATGTTAAAAGATAGCAAGAAAAAGTCAATAGACCCAAAAGAGTAAAACTACACTCATGTCCATAAATTAAGGATAATTCAGAATCACACAGAAATTGAACTCTAAAATAAAAATTTCACCTGTAGAATTATCACACACATCTTGAAGAAGAATATGCAAATTACAGGAAACCACCAGATGGCGCGGAGAGTACGTCACAATGACGAGAGTGTAAGAGAGGGGTATATAAGGAATGGTGGCAAAGAAGTAAAATTGTTCACAAGCGCTTTAAAAGCCTTTCAGTGCAATAACCGCATAGTTATGGCACAAAGGAAGCATTTGGATGATTTTTTACGTGGTAGAATTATCGGACGACTGGAATGTGGACGTACGCAGCTGGAAGTATCCGAGGAACTTGGAATCGCCCAGAGTGTCATCTCCAGGCTTTGGCAACGATTCCAAGATGATGGTAATGTGAGTAGATGTTACAGCACAGGTCGTCCCCGAGTTACAACGCCGAATGAGGACCGGTATTTGGCAGTTACTGCCAAAAGAAACAAACGGAGCACAGCATCAGACCTGTCTCGTCAGCTCTCTTCAGCTACCGGTACGACAGTTTCAAGGCAGACCGTGTACAGACGCTTAGGGCACATTGGTCTATATGCTCGTAGGCCTGTCAGATGTATTCCCCTTACCGCAACTCACTGTCGCCTGCGATTAACCTGGAGTAGAGAGCATGCATTGTGGACACCGCAACAGTGGTCTTGTGTGATGTTTTCCGACGAGTCCAGGTTTAGTTTGCAGTCTGATTCTCGCCGGACTTTCATATGGAGAGCGCCAGGTACCCGTTACCACCAAGAGAACACCATTAAACGACACCGTTATGGTGGTGCAGGATGACTCGTTTGGGGAGGAATTATTCTTGGTTCCAGAACTGACCTGCATGTTCAGAGTGTAACGATGACAGGCCACATCTATCGGGATGTCATTCTGGAACAACATGTACGTTTGTTTCGGGGCGCCATGGGTGCTTAATTTCTGTTTATGGATGACAACGCCCGTCCTCACCGTGCAAACATTGTAGACGAATGCCTTCAATCGGAGGATATAACCCGTGTAGATTGGCCAGCATACTCAAGGGACTTGAATCCAATAGAGCATGTGTGGGATATGCTTGGCCGATGAATTGCAGCCCGTCAACCCCCTCCCACCTGTCTACCGGAACTTCGGAGGGCATTGCTTGATGAGTGGTGTAATATTCCCCAAGATCAGATTGATAATTTGATACTCAGCATGCGTAGGCGTTTTAAGGCCTGTATTGCATCGTCCGGGAGACATACTCCGTATTAACCATCATACTAACCATGTTATACTGTTTTTTTGTAAATAGGTTCTTTTTTGAAATTGCTCCAGGGAGTAAAAATCACAATTTTTATTAATTATGTCAAACATATAGCATCTTTTTTGCTCTTTACCTTTTGTTTAATAAATAGACTTTACAAATAAGTCAAATGTGTTTTGCTTCTGTCTCTTTCTTTGCCTGAACTTCATTATCCTTAATTTATGGACATGAGTGCAGTTCTAAGCTTTGTGACGAAGAATCCGGCAGCATAAAATTCTATCTCGGCTTCTAGTAACACGTTGGAGGAATTGTTTTTAAAGCCTCACATAGTTTTATAATGTTTGGTAATGAATTTTCAGTCTAGTCGAACAATTACATCTCTTGATTCCTATTTTGTTGAAACTAGTACTTTTTTTGGTTGATCAATATAAAACTTTTATTTTAGAATAAATTTCTTTCTCTAATTTTTTGCCCAACGTCAGAGGTTTTTCTTTCAAAATCTCCATGCTCTCTTCTGAGTATGAAGAGTTGGATATTGATCCCTCTTTTTCACTGAAAAGCCTTGTCCCTATCATTTGGGCTTGTCTAATCAAACAATTTTAGTAAGCAATCGTGAAATATTGACAGCAACTTCAGCTGCTTCGTATTTTCTCCCAAAATTCAGGTATTGCATTAATCCTATTAAATTAAAACGTTGCGTCTCTCATGAATTCTTTTGGATTAGAGAATTCTGAGTTTTGTTCGTTCAATTCTCCAATAACGAAAGAAAATACACCTTTTGCAGTTAGCAAAGTTGCATTTCGTCCGCATAATTTTTCTAAGCCAATTTTTACTGGCTTTGAGCCTTTTACAATTGTAGTCACAGTTTCAAACTCGACATTAGCCATCATTTGTCCTTCTTCAATGTTAATTAATGCTTTTAAAATTGCTGACTTTGTTTCTAAAAACCTTTTAAGCATTGCCAACAAACTATTCCATCGTGTTTTGGTATCCAAACAAACCATCTTTCCACAGCCCCAAACTCTTCTTTAACTTATTTTTGTAAAATATTATTCTTGAGAGGTGACTTTCTGAATAATTTTACTACATTTATAATCTTTTTTTATGGTTTCATTTATGTTAATTATAGAATTCTTTTCTGCATAAGGGATTTCAAACAAAGTATCTGTTCCTACGCCGCTTTCAAATTCTAAATCTAATGCTTTGTCTAAATATTTAATTAGCTCTTCACTTTCATCATTGTCTTCTTCATGCGATTTATCTTCTATTTCAACAATGTTTTCTCCCAAATCTAATTGCTTATTATAAAGCGCATCACACACGGCTAGGTGAATGGCGTGTGCATAGCACGGTTGATACTCACAACTCATTATTTTTCCGAACTTAAATATCATTCTATCACACCTATTGTAAAAATTATGTACCTCGTACAATTCCATTCAGTATTGGGTGAGTAAATGCTTCTGAAATACCGAATCTATCTTGAATGTACATTTTATAATTTGTACACACGCGTGTTAGCTGTAATTCACGGTATTAAGTATTTACGACAGTAAATTAAAACAAAATTATAGATAACTTTTTAAGTCGTAAGCGAAAATTCGACGTTAATAAAGTATCAACAAGTACCCAGATGAGCATGGTTCCGAAAATTAAATCAAGGAAATATTCTCAAAAATACTTAAATTTTGGACTTACTGAAGTAAATGGTGATAAAAAAAAGCTTCTGTGTGTTATGCGTTAAAACTTACAAATCTAAAGAACAACATGCGGAAGTTGTTAAAATCAGTGAAAATCATTTAGTCTGTTGGCAAAGAATTTTAAAAAGTAGTTTCTTGCTGTGGACAAGTTGATAGCAAGTTACGAGTGGGTGAGGAATCCATTTCAAAATACTTCAGAAGGGCTCTCATCTGCCGAAGAAGAAATCTTCATATATTTTATATCCAATGGCGAAATTAAAAGGTAATTTTGTAATAAATCGCTCTTTGAATTTTAGGCAGAGGTGGATGCGAAATTTTCTGCACTAAAAACAAAATCAATTCGTATACTATAACCATTTTCAACATTCTACCTTTATGAAACAAGATTTTCTGCGGTGGCTGTATTGAAGACAAAATATAGATCCTTAGCTAAATATAAAAAAATAACTCAGAGTGTGAGTTTCTATTTTTAAGCCTTTCTTTGAAAAACTTTGCTCTGCAAGACAAACCCATGGAAGTCACTAATAATTATAAATTTGTCTTAAATTAGTATTAATAAATTAATTATAACATACCTTGTGCACAGTACAGATTCATTAAAAGTATACTGGCTGAAGTACCCGCTCTTCGCACTTAATTTTAAGAAAAATAAAACATTATTCTTGATGTAATAGTTGAGCTGTAAGGCGAGTAAAACCAAGTACACGACAAGTATACAAAAATGTAAAATGATTTTTTTTAATGAATGCTCATATTGTAAATAGCTTTCAATGAACTGTAATTTTAAGGCTCACAGAATTAGCATTTAGAATTAATGTTAAATAATGAAAAAGAATATAAAATTCCGATGAAGAATAATTGTGTTATTTTTAATATTTATAAAGTGAGAAGACTTCAAAATATTTTAGCCCGGGAGCAGGCGAGCACTCGATACTAACTCTAATGGACGCGCGTGACTCAGTCACCCTAATCCTTTTTCATAATTATTTTATTGTACACGATAAAAATCGTAATTCCAATGGATAATTTAAATAAGAGATAGTATACTTCATACTTTCAAGGACTTTTAAATTTTTCTTTGATAATTTGAGAAAATATCCAATAAAACTGAACTAAAATGATTCAAATGTAATAAATGTCCTTCATAAAGGACTAAAATCACAGATACTTTTCACTTTTATTACAGGAATGTTATTTGCAGGTAAAACTGTTATATTTTGTTCAAGTTATTGTACTTTTACTGTCCTTTGAGGATCGACGGAACTTTTTCTTGCTTATGGCATTTTGACAGGGCGAAGTGTGTTCTTGAGGCACTTATGGCCAGTGGCGTAGCTAGACTTGGGTGGGCCCCGTATCAAATTTTTTGACACTCTTTCTGGTATATTAACAATTTCTTCCTCGTATAAAATCTACCGCCGTATGATTGATACGGTGGTAGATTTTACGGAGGTAGTTACGGTGGATACGGTGGTAGCTATGCCCTGCTTATGGCTTAATATTTTAATTGATGGAGTTCTTTTGGAAACATTTAAAAATCTTCCTTTCGTTTCATGTTCATCGCTTTTCTCAAATTCACTTTCGCTATCATGATTAATATGAATTATTTCAGTAGGTTCTTCCCTAGCTTGATAAGTTTCAACTTCCTTCAAGAGAAATCACAGATGCCAAGTGTGATCGTCCCCGGGTTGAAAGTGTATTCAGTTTAAAAATATGGGTGTTCCAAAAAAGAATTATGCAAAACATTTTTCATTATGGTTTATATGAATTGAGAATACTCATAAAAATAAGTCTTGGCCAAATAATCCTTCAAAGTTGTGCTTTTCCAAATATCATAAAAAAATTTTTCATAGAAATTAATTGTCAGATTATAATTACTGTGATTTTCTAAAACTACTTTGATAATATCATTGATATCAATGGAAAAGAAAAAATCTTCAACTGAATCAGAACTATAAAATGAATATAAATGTTTTTATTTTTAAAAAAATCTATAATATCTTTACTATTTTTAATTATAGCTTTATTCTGTTGCTTATTGATGAAGTTTTGTATAATATTATGCAGCATTTTACCTGCAGTAGTGTGATATATGTTTTAAAACCATTTGTTACAGATTGAAATTTAACAGAATTTTTATGGAATTTAGGTGTTAAAAATATATATGGAAACTTAATCTTAGGAATGCAATTTATATATATATATTTATATACTCAAAAATTGACTTATGTGAAGGATTATAGAAACTGAAGATTTGTTCCACTAAATGACAGAAGCTGTTGAGAATACCTCGGTGGTTCACGATAAAACGATCAGTAAGACTTGTCCGAGAAGTTTCCACCGTAAGTTCCACTATCAACGTCAATAAGTGCTTAAAAACTTCACGTTTTTTAAAGTTGTATTTCTACACATGCGCCATAAGCACTCAAACTCGTGAATTGGGTGGTATGTTTAACGCAGGTAAAAGTTTTTTGCTGGCATTTGACAATTTTTTTTGTTGCATTTTTAATGCACCCCCCCCCCCTTCTCCACTTAATCAGAAAAAGTACCCTTTCTTGATTGTTAATTTTGATGAGGCTCAAATATTTAGGATTTAAATCAACATCAGTTGTAAATTCACTTATTTTTACATAAATATTTAGATCATCTTTGTAGGATTTTAAATAATAAAAAATATAAATATATCCCTGCCAATATGTCACATCTTCCCCAATAAATACCAATACAAGCCAACATATATATGCAACATATGTGAGGTAGATGAACTAAGCGATAATTATGGGTGTGGTCTCTTAAAAATGTAAGTGGTCCTAAAATGTTGTTTAATAATATCCTGTTTTATTTGCAATACATAATGTAAGTATTTTAAAGAAACTAATTAAATAGTAATTTTATAGTAATCAACTTTTTAATAACATGTGGACACAATTCAAATCCCCTAGACAAGATAAAAAAACCACCAGCATAAAAAAATAACCCCTACATATATATACTTAAAACTATAAAAATCATTACTAATGATATATTCCGAGTTTCAGTAGGATTTTACGCATAACAACCACTAACGATTGGCAGTACATTATTAAAAGATTGAATTTCCACTCCTCTGTCCGATGAACAATGAACTTGCCACCCAGTGCCGGTTTATCTATTGAGGGTGGGCGCCCAGGGGCCCGGGACCAGGAGGGGCTCAGAAGGGCCCGGATAAGCTGGACAACCAGATTTTTTGGTTATAAATTTCGATCCTCCAGTGCCAAGGGGCTTGAAGATCTTTTGCACCCAGGCCCCGAAACGAGCTGAAATCGGCACTATTGCCACCAGACTGCAAAGATTCTCTAAACGTGGTTAAATGTAGGGAGAATGAATTTGAGACCTGTGAAGTTCTTTTAACAAGAAGTGCCTTGGGAGAAAACTGAAGCTTTCTTGGAGAAAAGAGAAAGAAACAAAGTTAATTGATAGCTGTCATTCGAAATGCGTGAAAGTGTACGACCGATATCTCTGGAAATTGTTTCCGCTAATTTAAATGATCACACTGCCAAACAAGTTCTGAGGAGTTTGCTTTTTTGTTATTATTTCTATTTAGATCACGTATAAAGAATGATCTCGTATTTAAACTCTATATAATTTGCACGATCTCTTATTGAAAGTGTATACTTTCCAGACAGGAACATTTTTAAATATTTTTGAAGTGATTACTTTTTTAGGCGCGATTTGCTGAAAAGTGAATTTAAATGAAACGTCAGATTTGAATGTGTTATGCTACTTGGTTCTTTTCGGCTCTAGACGGAGATCGTGCTCGGATCGAAGACGCGAGCTTAGTTTTGAATTGAAAACATTTTACGCGCGTGCTTTTTTAAAGTAAAAAATTCATGCACAATTTTTCCAACGAAATCTTTTTTTTTCTTTTTAAATTTAAATATTACTGCCATGCAGTTCACTTCCACTCAACTCCAACGAGTGAAAGAGAGAAGAGCAAGCGATAAAAAAAGATTATTCTTGGGTAGGAGAGTAAAGAAAAGAAGAAAAAAAACATTTGATCCATTTTTTGATTCAGTAGAAAGAGCATTTAAGCACAAAAATGTGACAAAAGGATTAAAATCCGAAATTTTAATGAAGTTAATTGGCGAGAAAGTTGCCAATATTTTGGTTTATATTATTGATGAGAGGTTAAGAAAATAAAAGCATTTATTATGTGGAAAAGTTCGAACCCTCTCTTTTTGTTTGCATAGAGAATTTAAAGGAAAGTAAATTGTGGTGACCTGTAGTCACCCCTTACATTCCTATCTTCCTGTATATCTGAAAACCCGGCTAGATGTGTAGGAGGAACTAAATGATCTAAAGTCATTATTCCAATTCAAACTGATTTATTGATTCTTATCAGTATTGAAGAACAGACACAACACAATTCTAATTAAAGGTAGACTAGGGTAAACTAGGGTAGAGTGTAGAGGGGAGATATAAATACGGAGATAATATTACAGAATTTCAACTGAATCTAAGATAGCTTAAACGCGCTGATTTACAACTACGCCTCACACTAATAATCAGAATTTACTTAATCAAAATAGCAGTACCTGATGTTTTAATGCTTCCGTTCCTTCACGGCGAATTTCAGGCACTATCTTTAACTGGATGAATTGACGATGACTCCACGCTCCGTAATATTTAATTTTACTGCTTTTCAATCTTCAAAGCCACTTCTCTTTGCGCACATCAAACGTATCAACCTCGCTTAACTTGTCAACAACTACGTGTTGACCTCTCCTTCTTTTCACTTTTCTTTAATTAACTTGGCTTCTCACTTCCTCTTACTTAGCTCCCTTCAGCTCGCGAAAACCGAATTTATATAATATTCCTTATTTACATAAATCACGTTTAGCTTCTCGATGAAGGTTGGTTGAAATAAATAACTTGATTTAGAGAGAGAAAGAAGAGATTAGTAAAAACCCATATAGATCCGTCACAAAATGGCTCTCCGAGCATAAGTTTTCCTAAGTTTACATAGTATGCGGCATAATATAAGTTATATAAATGATTACTTACGTATTATCGTAAAGGTATTGGTGACATTATTTGAAAGGAAGCACATAGTTGCCAATTCAGCACATACGACATGGGAAATCCGGGTTGCCAATTTTGTGAGTTATCTAGAACGTTGGCATTGTTGTGATAGTACATAAGTACCTTATAAACATATTTTTTATATAAATATAATCTACATAAATAATTTACATGTAAATAAATATTTTTAGATAATTTGACTGATTGACATTTAAATCGAATATACTCAAGAATGCGTAATTATTTAAACACAGAAACCGGATGAAATAAACAAATTCACCGATGAATGAGTACGAAAAAGAGAACTACTTAACTCCCGCATGTGAAAATGTAAAAAAAAACATAAGAATAACTAGATTTTCTTGCCCAAAATAAATCAGAAGTTTTCACTTTTATGATGTGGTGGTCACAAGCACGCACACAGTTTTTTTTTAACTATTCTATTCATTTTGCAGAAATATATTTTAATTTGTTCCGCAGTCATTTACATTATTTAAAATTAATTAAATTCCTCTTATAATTGAAAAGATGTATTGTAGATGAATGCGAAAAATAATACAAATACACAATTTGTTTTGAGACAGTGTAAAATATTCAAATGGAAAACTCAGCACAGAGTATATATCATGCGGAAAAATCGTAAATTTAATTCAGTTCTCGGTAGTATTTTATGATCATCTGGTCCCACAAATTCATTTTTGGAACTTAGTAATGCGTATAAAAGTGTTTTCAAGTTCTGTGATATTTTAAAAGAAAATGTCCAACATCTTATTCCAAAACTACGTCATTCAGGAAATAGGGTGCCACCTCAAGTGCCGTCTTCGTCCGTTGCCCGTTATTCAAAATTACCATGCAATAGCCCTTTAATAACTTCTTAGCATGAAATAAATAACAAAGGAATAACGAATGCATGATTAACCAAGAATTGACAGAAACGAAGTGCGAATGCTTAGCCTAAAGTTTAAAATCTACGAGAGAGTTACCAAACACCGCAGTTATGTATGTCTTCAAAATACGAGTACCTTCATGAATATACCGGAGAGAGATAAAAGCAAACTCCGAAATTCCAGCAATTGAAAATAAACTTATTTTTTTTAAATACACCAACTCTCTTTTTTTACACGGCAAATACGTTTCTTTGAAAAAAAAATGTAAAAAATACATATTAGAGAGACATATTGTAAATTTTGTGATATGTTCCACAACTTTAAAAAATCGTGTAAGATGAAAAATTTCTAAATATTTTCCCAAAAAACCGTGCAAAAAAGTAATAATGAAATCCATATTACATATTTATAAAACCAAAACAAATTCATTTTTATTACAAATACAAATTAAAATTAGTGTACACAGTGAAAATTTAGTCTATAAGTACATACAAGACAGGGGCCGGCAACCTTTTAACTGTGGCATGCCAAACCAATCCACTAATAGCGTGCCACAAAGAAGGTCATTTTTGAAATTTTGATTCCCGCGATAATGCATGCAGAATTAGAGAAGAGAGGTCAATAATGCAGGTTTATTATATATTAATTTTACATCATTTAAAGATATTTCTTAACATAAAAATAAACAAATATATAAATATAACTATTTCTTCAAAAAAGAAAATTTAAAAAATTAAAATTATGCATATATTAAAAAAATTTAAACATATTTATTAAAATAAGAAATAGACAACATAAAATATGAGTATTTCTTTTCATTATAGTTAAATAAAAAATTAAATAAAATTTTTTATCCGAACCTAGTGCTTGCACCTCATTACATATCTCAAAATCAGGGGGTATAATTTGTGACTTTTAATTTGACATGATCTTCAGTATTCAGTTGTTAAACAATTTCTTTGCAAAGACTCTAAATATTTTTCATATGAGGAAAGTAAAATAAATTAAATAAATTTTGTGAGGAAAGTAAAATTTGTAAAAATGAAAATATCTCTTATCCTGAAGGTCATTTCAAACATGAATAACATAAACTTGAAAATTTGTTCATAAACTTTTGGTACACAATGGCCACCGTTTATGTTATTTTTTGTCAATTTTTACCCATTTTAGTAATAATAATTTCTTTTTCTCTTCTTAATTTTAACATGTTTTTCTTAAAACGTACTAAACAAATCTAAAAACAACAAAAAATTCACCATATCTCTATTTAAAAAAAAAAAGTTGTCGCAAGTAGTCGGATACCTTAAATGTTGTCCGTTTCGCATGATCGAGGTTTGAACTTATAAAGTCTGTCCCCAATGGCCTTCGTATTGCCTCAGAGGTTGACGTAGACCAAATTCAAAAAAAGTTCAAAAAATGATTCCTGAATTTTGACGTTTAAATTTAAGAATAAAAATATTCACTGAAAAATAAAATACTTTTTTTTATGATTTCATCTGACAAGCAGTATTTCGAAATTGATTTTTTTCTATTCTTTCTAGATATATAGAGTGGGATTAAATCTTTTAAGAAGACATTCGAAAGAAATAATATTTCTGTTTCAAATTTAAGAATTTAATTCATATAATTTAATTCATTCTCATATTATAAACACGAGATATCAAATAGGTTTTTTAATAAAATTTTAGTGATTTTCAGACATTAACTGAAGATGATCTTAACTTTTGGAAGTCTTAAAAGGGACTGTAGCAGATGATGTTAAGACATTGATTTATTTAATGAAACTGTGAAAATTTTTTTTTTTTGTCATTGAGCTCTTCGTTGTGTGGTTACAATCATTACGAATATTGCAACGTTTATCTAAATTTTTATTTAATCTTCTTACTGTTCTGAAAATTATTCACTGCTAAAAAAAAGGAACACTTGTATTTAATGAAACTGCGCAAATATTTCTTCTGATAACTATCGTAAAAGAAAACGTCCATAGTCTAAAGCGTAGCAGAAAACAGGAGAAGAAAACTTCCTATGCAAATCAACGTACATGGGGACAAAAACGAGAAAAAGAAGATGAGAGCAAAGATCGTGATTTCGTAGAATTTTTTTCTCTCGTTTTATCAGTGGTGAAATTCAAACTTTCGGATGTTCTTTTGAGAAAAGGAAACTGAAGAATGTCATGGCAACGTGATCAACTGAAATCTGTGTCTTAGGGTATTGTCAGGAGACTGGAAGAACTAGACAAACACAAAGAACTGATGTTAGAGTGGTAATATGTGTCATTGTAGGACTATAAAATTGATTCCAAGAAACAGGACATGTTCTAAGTCGGCTAGGACAAGGTCGTCCACGGGTTACAATTGCAAATAATGACCGATATATCCCATAAACAGCTCGTCGAGACAAAACAGCTAATACGACGAGGATTCAAAGACAAATTCTTTTGGAAACGAGTTGAAAGGTCTCAAGCCAAACAATCAGAAATGGGTTTCATGCGGATGGTCTGTATGCATACAGGCCCATGGTGTGTATTCGTTGGCAGCAAGACACCTTGCGGCCAGAAGAAAGTGGGCTGCTGGAGATCGAGATTGGAGTCAAGTGCTGTTTACGGACGAGTCCGGATTCAGTTTAGAGTGTAACGCCACAGGCATGTTTTGGTTTACTTGAAATAACCCAATATTCTTTCAGGAAATATCGCATTACAGACTAGTTGGTTTGATGGAACGTGCTGGTATTAGTATAGGTGGCGTATTGATCAGCATATCATTCGGAATATCAATTTGACGTCTTAAAGGTATGTAAATAAGATACCAAGACAACTAAAATATTAAGAACTTATGCAGCAGCCATTGGTCATTCTTTCTTTAATGCAGCATAATGCCAGAAATCATACTGCTCGTCTTGATGAGAACTTTTTTGAAGCTGAAGTAGAACAGCGTATGGAGTGGCCAGCATGTTCTCCTGGCCGAAATCCTATACAGCATGCTTGAAATGACAAATCAGCTAGATCACAGCCTTCACTTAGTGTCCGGGACGAGGAGATTGCACTACTTGAAGAGTGTGGAACAGTATTCCACGAAATTTCACCGACAAGTGTGCGTAAGTCTTAACAGTACGGGGGAATCACACACCGTATAAAACAACCAGTTTTTTGTCGTTTAAATGTAATCGAATTGTCAGCCTGAAGCATCATTTCATATTCTTTGCACTATTCCAAAGAATTACAGTTCTTACATAATTTTTTAACACGCTTTTATAAGTTAAACTTATATGTAATGGAATCTTGAACTCGATTTTTACACACTTTAAGAGGTCGGATGAATTCGAAATATTGCACACTTGTCAAGGATCGATGACAATACAATAATTTCATAGTTTTGTTCCATTGTCTTGATCAGGATCATCAAGAATAACGATTCCAAATTTGGTGAATAATTCCATATACCACTTCCAGATTTGGCGACTTATTGCATATTCCATTTTCAGATTAATTTCATTTCAGACGACTAATTCCAGATTTAGTGACTCAAAGATTAAATTGCAGCCCTAAAAGCGAATACACTTGTGGTTAATACAGATAAAACAAAACAAAAAAAGTCTTCTTTATTTCAGATAGGGGAGGTGGGTGCGTTAGCAATTTTTCACGATAACATAAACAATTATCTAGTTTTTCTGAAAATGGAAATTAAAAAAAAGACTCGTGCATGTGAAAAAAATAATGTATGCTCTAACTGCTAAGTATTTTTTTTTTAATAAAGCAATACGCTTAGAAGTGATGATACGGATTAACATTATAGCAATACGTTTAAAAGCTGATAATACGATTGACACTTAATATTTCTTCTTAACACATTTTTATTAGTTTGACCTGTACCTACAGAAACAAAATTTTTGAAATATAACGATACGGGATTCATCCGAGGCCCCATAAACGGAGATAATAAATATCCTTCAGACCCATTAATTAACATCCATTGAAGAGCAAGATTTATTCCAGCAGCCACGTAATTCCGGCTCCAAGTATCAAATTCAAGGATAAATTCAACAATGAATAAATGATAGTTTAAAAAACTAAAAAAACACGCTTTTATTGTAGATCGAACTAAAAAATGAAAAATAAATTATAGTTTTAAAAAGAAACCTAAAAAACACGATTTTATAGTGAATCGAACTAAAAAGTAAAAGAATAATTCTTAATATAAGAATAAAATGATTAACGAGAAAATTAATGTCAATGTGGTAAAAGTGTGGAGTGCTTTGTATTACATTTTTACACTAACTCAGCATTTTGGAATAGAAGTAAGAAATTTTAACAATTGATATAGAGCACCCCAAGCTTTTTCCATGATGACATTTATTTTTTAGTTATTTATTTATTCTTATATTAAGAAATTTTTTTTACACTTAAACGCTTTTCATTTCTATAAGCGTTTTTTTTTGTTTAGTTTTTTTTTTAAACTATGATTTATTTCTGCTCCTTTTCTGATTGAGCTTTGTTATATACACCTGTACTCTCCATTTTATGCACATGCACGGCTGGCAACGATTTTTTCCCTTTTTTTTTGCATGCCCCCTACCCTAATTTTTTGAGCACATAGTACTAACTTTACAAATTCCTACCACATCTGTGTTAATATCTTTCTCTAGGCTGAAAGTAACAAAATTTTTTTTTTTTGAGATCCGTCTTGAATAGCTTTAGTCAAGACGGATTTACTTCCTTAGTTACTTTATCTAATGAATCCAAATTAGTTCAAAACTTATTTATAACGTTATTATGGATTAATTTGCTATAAAACGTATTAAAGTGGAACAAACAGCGTAATTAGTAACCTCATTCTAGTAAATCGTGTTTTATAAGAATATATGAAGTATTTTTATTCTTATATAATTTTTAAATGAAATATATTATACAATTATAATGTAAATTTTATTAAAATAATTCAATTATTATTTTTTTTCATGTTATGTCACTATACAAATTTGTGTAATGTGATAAATATACAAGTCCAATGCATTATTATTTTTTCGGTTCGAAATTCTTTTCAAGGCCCTGAAAGTCAACTTTGATCGCAGGCATCATTTTTGTTCGGACCACCTATGTGCTTAGTTATCAAATCTAGTTACTGAAACACTAATTTTTTGTAACTTCTTTCCATGAACTTGACAACTGATTTTGCAACACCCCATCATAAGTCTTATTGTTATGGAAGATTTATTGGCCCCCTCATCTTTTAGAAAAAGTCTGTGATCAATCGGGGGCCATTAGTTCCCCCAGGGCTCAATTCCTAGAAATTTTCTCTTGTGCAATACTCTCGGGATATTGCATACCTCTTGATTCCCTGACCCCGATTCAAGAACGCAAAATGTTCTGACGAAACTAAATAACTATCACTTTTCTCTTGCAACATATGTTCGGGATGGGTCATTTGCAAAAAATTATCATGACACGTAGGAGTGGAATGATTGAAAAATCGTCTGCATACCTCCCATTGAAATTCCCTCCTTTCGTGTGGACAGGACAACGAAACTCCAGAGGTGATCCGTCAGTTCAGGTGTCCTGTTAGACCCCCTGTGCCCCCATAGAATGCGGCTTTTGGGTCAGAGGCGAATAAGGACTCTCATTTTCTGTTGGACTCTTATCTTTTGGGGTTGGGTGATGGGGTGCATGATTATCGTTCGGTTGAATAAGGCATTTTCATTTCTTGGCTTTTCCTTTTCTTCCTTATAGATAACGACGCTGCTGTAATTACTCGAGAGGCTTTTTAAGGAGTGTTAAGGAAGTTTTATCTCTGCTTTTTATTGGGGGCTCGAATAGTTTCAGTAGAAAAAATCTGGAGATGTAATCACTAATCTTTAATTAAATCTGGCACAGAATTTTTACTTTTATCGAGCATAATCATAATTTGAAAACGCTGTTAAAATTAGCATAGAGGTGAACCGAAAGGGAGATTAGAATGATTAGTTGTTGCAAATGAAAAGTTTCAGTGTGTGCTGTTTTTTTTTGTATCAATATGTTTGCATATAAACGTTTCTAAGTGTCCCCCACCCGGTATAGTGGTTAACAACGCTGACTGCTGTGCTGCAGAGCCTGGGTTCGGATCCCAGAGAAGGCATGGATGTTTGTAAATGTATAGTGCTTTTGCGTCGTGGGGGTACTCTAAATAGCCAGCAAGTCGCAAGTCCTCTCGTGAGATTGGTGGAAGAAAGATGGAAAACCCCTTGAACATCCCCCAGGAGTATGCAAGTCCCTTGCGATAGTTTTCTTCGCAAGGGAAAACTATCGCAACCCTCTCAGTCTCTCTCTTACACCTTATTTTCTCTCCTCTCTTACTCTTTGCCTAACTTTCTCTCACACTTTCTCTTATTCACTCTTTTACTCTCTTATTTTCTCTCCTCTCTTGCATTCTCTCTTTTACTCTCTTACTTTCTATCTCTCTATTTTACTATCTCTTATCCTCTCTTATTTTCACTCCTTCTTTACTCTCTACTACTCTCTTTCTATCCTATCTACTACCTTTCTCTTTGCTTTTTCTTATTCTCACTCTCTTTATCTTTCTCTTCTTCCACTTTCTCTTACTCTCACTCTCTATATCTTTCACTTCTTATTCTTTATCTTACTCTTTCTTTTACTCTCTCTCTTACTCTATCTCTCTCTCTTACTCTCTCTATTTATCTTTCTCTTACTCTCTCTCTCCTTCACTCTCTCTATTTATCTTTCTCTTGCTCTCTTTTTTACTCTCTCTTATTCTTTCTCTTACTCTCTCTCATATTCTTTCTCTTACTCTCTCTCTCTCTTATTCTTTCTCTTACGTTTTCTTTCTACCTTACTCTTTCTCACATTCTCTGTCTGTTTAATCTCTCTATATCTCTCGCGTTTTCTCCTTCAATCTTTATTTCTGTGTATATAATACAGTCGTCATATCATTATTTCCTCCATGAACCTTGTCATTAGATTAACAGAGTCTTCAAAATTTCCTTTTTTGTTCCTTCCCTAAACTCGATGTTCACTTTTTCACAGCAAGCAGGTAAAAAAACAGTTCCTGCTTTCATGTATTTCCTCCATTTTATCCCTACTAATCAACATCTCAGTACGATGCCTGTTGAACTTTATTACTTACTTTCAATGTTTTCTTTAAAATTATCTTCTTTTTTAATCTGTGATTCTAAAAGCCTTTAAAATGCTTTGAGTCTTTATTTTCTCGATGAAATGTTTGAAATTGAAAGCGCCATTCGTATTCAAAGTTTCTATTCGTACACAGCGTAGTCGACAAAAAAATTTGTATTTCCGGTTTAGGTAAATCTGTATTTTCGTCGCACAATCGAGTGACGTTTCGAATGATTTTACAGTTTTTGAACTTTTTTCATTATTCTACTAGTGCTAGTAGCATCATTGGTATCAAAAAAAAATTTTATGATTAAATTATCCATTAATTGTAATATTCATTACCTAATGACTTTATTATTAATATGTTCATCCTTTTTTAGATATTAGGAGCGTATTAAGTTTACAATGCAGCATAGATAACTAAAAATTTATTACT
>BMAO01031978.1:0-43714 GCA_019973975.1 Trichonephila clavata | reverse complement strand
TTAAAAAGGCTACATTTTCGTTTCCGGGACTAAAAAATTGCAACGAAAGAACTGAAAACTGAGTGAGTGATTTTTAATTCGCAACTGTTCGCCTATTCGAGGGTTATTGGCGATGGACCTCGAAATTTTCAACCATGGTCAAGTGACGAGGACGACCCTGCGCTTTCACCCATCTCTAATAATTAGAACACCACACCAACGCAAGAACAAATTTCGAAAAAGGGAGTTTTTAATGACATAGTTAAAGAAATCACTCACATTGCGCACATAAGAGCTATCGGCCTGAGGGAAACACGAAATTTCCATGGGGATGAAGTTATTCACTCGGTAAAAGCCCGTGCAACGCCGGGCTAAGCGGAGAGGAAAGAAACAAAGAAATCAAAGTAATTTCGAAAAAATAATATTGGAAGTGTTGAATTTGTGAAGAGAAGGGAAAATGTTTAAGCGACAAAAGCCATGACACGCACTCACGGGTTCATGCACTCACATCGTACGCGTCAAAACCACACAAAAGTGTTGGCGTCAGAATAGAAAGGAGGAAATTAACATGGGGATTAAGTTATACCCTCGGTATAAGCCCGTGCAACGCCGGGCCATGAAAGCTAGTCTTACACTATTAAAATTCGAAGGTAAACAAACGTATCTATCTATTATCTATCTATCTATCTATGTATGTGCGTCTATCTTCTCACGAACCGCACCGACGCAGAAAGTCGCGGAAGGTACCAAAAGATCGGGAATTTTCCGGGGAAGCCGTATTGCCCATTTATATTCCGATATTGTAATTAGTTAAAAAGATATTAATTAAAAACCTTAAAACGCCTAATTTTTTACTCCTGCCGGGTTGTTTACTTGGCCGAACTTCCGTTCCGTTTCGGCCGAGCGGTAATCTTACGTTTTCCACCATATTAAAATTGTCATCTAATTTTCGGTGTGAAACCAGACAAAAAATAATTACAGAATCGGAAAGATCATTTATTTCGCCACGATACGGTATGATTTTTTTTTGTAAAATAACGATATTTTCTATTTTGTTTCGAATTTTTTAAAATAGTGTTAAAACTGATGCGTTTTTATGAAAATTATTTCTAAATCGTTGGGTATGAATTACTTTTCGTGTTATTAAATCGATATTTGACACTAATTAACTTCAAGCCTTTCTCTTTTAGATCCATTCATTTAAAAAATAAAATTCCCAAAACTTTTTTTTAAAGAATTTTTAAAAAGTATTCCGAATTTTTACTTCACATTGAATAACTTCGTCATTTATGAAGGTAATCTCACAAAACCTTTTTTCCGTATGTACAGTAATATTATCCGTAACATATACGAAGATTGAAAAAATTGCTTCAAAATTACGGATTTTAAAAAACATTTTGTGATTTTCGTAAACTTATGTTTTTCTGAGAAATAAATTAAAAAGTAGTAATTTGTACATTTTTTATTTCAAAGTACGTTATTTTTGCAAATAGTTGGTGATGTTTGAGAGCATTAACGTAAAAATTATGCCCTTAAAATGAAGGTAATGATTTTTAAAATAATTCAAAATACGCGATTTTACATTTAGCCAAACATTGGCGTCGAAAATTAGCTTTGCGCCAAAGACTTCTGACCTGTTTCGCCTTCGACCGCATCTAACTCAAGGGTTACACTAAAAAAATTCTGCCTTAAACAGGGGAAAATCAGTAACTTTGGCGAGTAAAAAAAAAATGCGAGTGAAAAAAATTTTTTTTCGTCATCCGACGTTTTTGACCATCTTAAAATTGTCATCGAATTTTCGGTGTTGAAATCAGACAAAAAATAATTACAGAATCGGAAAGATCATTTATTTCGCCACGATACGGTATAATTTTTTTTGTAAAATAACGATATTTTCTATTTTTTTCGAATTTTTTAAAATATTGTTAAAACTGATGCGTTTTTATGAAAATTATTTCTAAATCGTTGGGTATGAATTACTTTTCGTGTTATTAAATCGATATTCTACACTAATTAACTTCAAGCCTTTCTCTTTTAGATCCATTCATTTAAAAAATAAAATTCCCAAAACTTTTTTTTAAAGAATTTTTAAAAAGTAGTCCCAATTTTTACTTCATGCGGAGTGATATCGTGTAGCTCGGAGTTAGAATCAACGGATTACGATTTTTTCATTTCTGCTAATTTTTCCCACGTAAATTAATTGTACTGATAAATACTTATTTTAACATGTGATCCTCTGTTATTTTTATGTACTTTTCATTTTTTTTTTTTTTTTTGCCTTGAAAAAGGTTTTTTTTTGATTTTTAATTTTTTTTTTGGAAATAGTCAGTTAAATAGACATAAATTCCTTAGAAAAAAAAAGCTATGTTCATATTATATATTCTTTATTATTAATTGCTTTTTTTTAAAATATCAAAAATCAATAAATTTTTTGCAATACATTTAAATGTAATCGTGAATCTGGCTGCTCTGGCTTAGCGCCATTTGTCAAAAAATTTTGGATTTCTCTGGTCAAAGAAAAAAAAGATAACAAACATTTTAGGATTTCTCTGGTCAAAGAAAAAAAGATAAGTACTCTCTGTTTAAGTTTTAATTAGTATTTTTACTTTGTTTGATTGTTTCTGTTTTAGTTTAGTTGTTGATTTTCAAAGGAATTACTCAAACCTTACGTATTTATTTGTAGAGTATAGTGCAAAGCTTTAAATTCATTTTGTATGTGTCTTTTTTAAAAGTTAAGCAGTTAAGTTTTAATTAGTATTTTTACTTTGTTTGATTGTTTCTATTTTAATTTTGTTGTAGATTTTCAAAGTAATTCTTCAAACGTAACGTATTTATTTGCATAATATTAGATCAGTGATAAACTTTAAATTGTTTTTGTATATGTCTTTCTTAAAAGTAAAAATAGGTGCTTGAAACTTTATTTTGTAGTAATTTATTTAGCATGTTTTAATGTTGAAAATCATTGCATCGTATTAATTCAATTTGTAAATCAGGTCTAGCTCTAAAGTTTTAAATAGTTCCCCCCCCCCGCTTTGTTTTGATTGTTTTTCATCTGCAATGCCTAAACGGAAAAGAAGCATTACAGGTGATGCTGCCCGTAGAAGGCAGGCAATTAGAGAAGGCAAAAGAAGAGCCACTGAAACTGAAGGAGAAAGAAGTCACCGATTGCAGCCATGACAACGTGGCCAGGAGAGAAGACGGAGGAAACGAAGAACAGAGAAGTCACCGATTGGCTGCCATGGTACAACGTGACCAGGAGAGAAGAGCGGAGGAATCGGAGAACAGAGAAGTCACCGATTGGCTGCCATGGCACAACGTGACAAGGATAGAAGAGCGGAGGAATCGGAAGAACAGAGAAGTCACCGATTGGCTGCCATGGCACATTATGCAAGAGGACGTTGTCTGAACGTCACTGAAGAACAAAATTTCCTTCAGATACAAACTTTTTATGCCGCAAGAACCTTTCTTTACTCGGTTGTTGAAGAGCATAACTCTGGAGAAATGGGCAATGTTTGTCTGAAATGTGGGGGTTTGTATTTTGGGGCAGAAAAGAATGTCAGAGGAGCTTACATCCATTGCTGCCATAATGGGAAGATAATTGAAGAAGCTTCAACATATCCAGTAGAAATGAAAGGATTGATGGATGGTAGCCATGATTTATCTGAGCATTTCAAGAAAAACATAAGGTCGCAATTCGAGAATTTTTGGTGACGGACCTCAAAATTTTCAACCATTCTCAAGTGACGAGGACGACACCTGAGCTTTCACCCATCTTTAATAATTACCACACCACACCAACGCAAGAACAAATTTCGAAAAAGGGTGTTTTTATGACATTGTTAAAGAAATCACTCACATCGCACGCACACACACACACAGGTGCTATCGGCCTGAGGGAAACACGAAATTTCCATGAGGGTGAAGTTATTCACTCGGTAAAAGCCCGTGCAACGCCGGGCTAAGCGGAGAGGAAAGAAACAAAGAAATCAAAGTAATTTCGGAAAATAATATTGGAAGTGCTGGATTTGTGAAGATTGAGTGAATATTAACGCCCCACTGTTCAGCTACACGAGGCCTTTTGGGGACGGTCCACGTAATTTTGAACCATGGTCAAGCGACGTGGACGACACCTGAGCTGGCACCCCCTCTCCTAACTACACCACCACACCAACGGGAGGACGTTTGTGCTCTCGACAGATTTTACGTGCATCGCGCCTCTACACTGCGGGTCTTCAGTGGTACTAGGATAGAGAATTAGTGGTACTAGGTACTAGGATCGAGAATTATCGCAACAAAGCCATGACACGCACTCACGGGACATGCACTCACATCGTACGCGTCAAACCCCACAAAAGTGTTGGCGTTAGAATAAAAGGAGGAAATTAACATGGGGATTAAGTTATACCCTCGGTATAAGCCCGTGCAACGCCGGGCCATGAAAGCTAGTATAATGTAAAAATTCGACTCAATTTGTTAAATGCATATTCTTGCATAGTTAAGTAAGCCATTCATTTTTTTTGTGTACCAAATGAAATTTGAGTTTGAACAAGACAAAAATTTAACTACACATTGCCTGTGTTATAGTTTTTTTAATTAAATGGAATAAAAAGCCTAAATTCTGCAAGCTATGCCTAATTTAAAATAAGTTTCTTATAAAAAGAAAAAGAAAAATTTAAAATACAAGAATTCTCGTTCTATAAGAAACCATAGAATACTCTCTTATGGTTTCCTTTACTAAAATAACTATTAAATGCGGAATTAAAAGGAAGGAAATTAATTATTATTAAAAGGAATTATTATTCCCCCAGCTAGTGAAAAGGCAGAAATCATCACGAAGTAGCAGCCGATGTAAAAGATAAGGTCAGTGATTTAATTTAAGATATTGTGAATATTAGTACGTGGCGTAGTTGTAATTGTGTGTGTTTAAGCTTTCCTAGATTCGGTTGATATTCTGTTATTTCCACTAGTAGTAATTCCCCTTTTCGTACTCCACTTTATTTTGTTTCTCTTAAATTTGAATTGTGCGTTTCTTCCCTTCTGTGTTAATTAGAATCAATAAATCTATTGATTTGCAATTATGTCTTTTGATCCTTTAAGTCCGCCTACACATCCAGAAATGTTGGCAGATAGACGAGGAGATGGTAATGTAAGGGGTGGAATTGAGCCACGACAAATTCCCTTATTTAAATGCGTATAAAATGAGCGAAAAGGTTTATTGAAACATTTTTTACCTTAGCAACAACAGGAACTACAATTTCACACAGTTGTTTCGTTACAGTAAATTATTTTAAGTAAAAGGGGTGCATTTCTCTATGATAAAAACCATACGGCCAGTTATTTACAAGTTACTTAGAGCATTTCTAAATTTATTTTAAGCCTTTAAAAATACAAAGCATATGTTTTCTAAATAAAAGCGGTCAGAATTTTTACAAGATTTTCTTGCCGTAATTTTATATCCTTTCTAATTTCAAATAATTTAAATTGAGTTTATCCATAGAAATGTATCTAATTATAAAACTGTATTTCATTTCTAAACATGACCCTAACATTTTAAAACATATTTTATCTTTATGAAACACACTTTTTAAATAAATGGACGTTCAACTTATCGAGTTCCAACTCTCCTCCTCTAATTTTTTTTGACAGTCATAAAAGCGGGATTCTTATTGATGGAAACGAGTTAGTAAATAATTTTTTTTTCTGCTTCGTAAATCTTCAAGACATACATTTACTTTGAAAACAGTTTATTTATTTACTACATTTATATATATATAGTATTATTTCTATTTTTTATTCTCTTCCGTGTTCATTTTAATAAATTCTGAAAGTTGGGGAAAAATTACTTTTGAGTCAAAGATAATATTCAATCCTTTAGTGTAAATCAATTACCTCTCATTCTATGTTAAATACAGTAAGTTGCGCCAATTCCAGTTCATAATGACGTATAAAAATTTAATCATCCAAATTGAGTACAAAAAATCTGGTAAAGCATTGAATATCGCAAAATGTGTGATGACACACATAATTTTTATCAAATTGCAACTATAACATGTTTTTGTTGAAATAAAAGGACATTTGATTTCATAAATAATTGCATTATACATTCATATATATATAAAAAACAAACTTTTTAAAGAAGCGTGCAGGTAACCAAATATCATCCAACCTATAACCTATATGAAACTGGAACTGTGGTAAAACACATAAATTTTTACAAATTTGGTAAACTTTTGCAAAAGTTACATTATTTTTTGAAACGTATTTTATACAACTGATAACATATACGAGTACATTTGTTATTTTGATAAATAGTTTTGAAATGAGATGGTCTAAAATATAGTTAAATATTAGAATATAATGCATTGTTGACACATTGTGATATTGGTTGCTAAATAACACGGAAACATTGGATTCGTAGATATGTGGTGCCTCAATTTCAATAGTATGCGACTGCTTTAAATGACAAAACACCATTTTCAATAGTTTGACCCGGAAAAAAACGAAGTTTATTTTGATTATTTCAATTTTCATATTATTCTATTATTTATATTTTAATGTTGGAATATATGCCGGCTGGGTGGCGTGGTTGGTTTGTCGCTGGCTTTCTACACCCAAGGTTGCGGGTTCGACCCCGATCCAAGTCGGTGGATTTTCATGATGCAGAAAATCGGCAGTGGCCATGTCGTATGATTATGCGACATGTAAAAGATCCATAGAGTGTCCGTTTGGCTTGGATGCTCTCGGAAAAATTACATCCTAGTACTGGTTCACATCACCAAGAGCTCAGGTGCCTCCCTCTGGGGAGAAAACTGGGCGTCAAAATCGCTTGCTGTTATTGGTATCGCCTATATGGTGCAGCACTAAAAAGTGATACCAGCTCCTGGGGAGTGTACTAAGTCTGCAAAGGTTTAAAAAACCAATGTGCAGCCTCATTGGAAAAAAAATGCTGGGATATATCTACAAGCTGTATCATTGGCTGAGATTTATTTTTGTTGTAATTTAGTTAAGAAATAAAAAGATACAGCATATTATGTAACAAAATTTGCTTAAAACGTATAGAGAATGTATTTGATATAGCATGACCACAATAAACCTGGATCCCCATTTAATTCGTTATAATTGTAAGGGGTATATCAGGATGTTGATTCATAATGAAAGGTGGCGTAAGGCGTGGGTGGTGTGGGTCATTGCCTCGCGGTGCATAGAGCCTCACGCCTCAAAAGCGAAATAAATTAAAGGGAAAGTAAGGATAATCCAAAAGAGCACGCCGCAGAATTTTTTATAATTAATAAATTAGAAAATTGACAACTCTATCTCTTTTTCAACATGATATCGAAAAATTGATATACCGACTTTTTAAAAAAAAAGATATTCTATTTATCTGTGCATGAAAGCATATGAATAAATAATTCGTGAAAATAGTGTTTTCTATTTTCTTTTATTAAAAATTTCTAAACTTTGTCGTTTCCACTCATTCGTTCATATTTATTCTGCCAACATTAGCTGGAGTTTAGCTGTTATCGTACGGGGAGTCCCCGGTCAGAGACGGGGCATAGCTCGGGACTTCCCATCATTAGAAAGCCAATTATTACATCGCATGTAGAGGCAGCCTCGCTTCAAGTTTCTATATCATATTATAAATTTTCAAAATATTTGATATGAGAAAAAATAATAGTGGTACTGGACATTCCCCCCCCCCACTAATTTATCAATCATGATAGGTTTAGGCACTAAGAGGGATAGAGATAAAGGGAGAAAATGGGAATCTGGTGCAGCAAAAAGAAAAGCGGAAAGAGTTGTATTTAACCAGGTTTAAAGTTCAGGTATGATGAAATTTCTCGGTCAGACTAAATCTGGCAGTACAAAAACAAATGAATCGGCTCCTTCGACTTCTCAACAACATTTATCCGTATCCGAGTCTCCGTTGAATTTCGAAGTTATTCCAGTGCACCGACTATTAATACCGAACGACGAAAATCGGAAATAGAAATAGAATCAAAAGTTCGATAATCATAATCTGACGTTGCGATTTCTGTGTTCACGTTGAGTAACATAAGTCACAACCAAGAAGAAGAGATTGAGATTAGTTCTTCGCCTGGAACAGAGATGCCAGTGACGTAGTGAAACAAGCATTTTCCAGTTTTGACCCGGGATTGTGTTCGTTTCCCATGACAGATGCTCACTTGTCATGATGTAGTTCAAAGAGGTACCACACAGCAGTTAAATAACAGTGATGAATATTATCTAAAATTGATGATCATAGACACTTTTCTAATTTTCATTTTTCAAGAAAACTAAATAATGGTGAAACTCAACGTCATCGCAGGTTGGTTTTTCAAGCTCTAAAAATAAGGTTTTCTGTTTTTCATGCAGACTGTTTGGCAATTCACAAACTCAAATGGTATAGGCAGAGGCGGATTAAGGTAGTTAGAAGCCCCTGGTTGTAAAAGGTTTGAGGTCCATGAGCTCAAGAATCGAAAAACTAAAATAGTGAAAAGAGTCGCTTACTTTAAATTCTCAAGATAAAATGTATTGATAATAATAAAACTCAACGTCAAAAGAAAAATCTTAACTGTATATAAAAAAAACTACGAACCTTACTTGAGAGCTAACAGTTTTGCTATACAACTTAATTTCTCTTCGGCAAACTCATCAATTATTTTTGCCATACCTATTTTCTCCAAAACATTTCGTTCTGTATATAACATGACCATGTTGTTCAACTTGTCTTTTCTCCCATAGTACTCCTTAAATTATTTTAACACGTATTAAAACTGAGAAAGATCTTTCACCTGATGCATTCGATAACGCGCGTGGTCTTGTTAATAATATCGTCAAAATTGAAAGATTCAATATCGTCTATGTAAGTTTCCTTTAATTTTTGTGCAGCTTTCTTTTTCATTTCAGGTTATAATCTCTCGTCAAAAATACAATGAAGTGTTCTATAACAGTTTGATAAATCTCAGCTCTTCGGGATAGTTCTGCTGTTGCCCTATCGCATATGACCAGGGGCGGCTCTAGGGCCGAACAAACCGGACCCCTGTCCAGGACTGCAAATTTTAAAGGTGGCATTTGGATCAAATTTGAAAAAGAAAATTTTTTTGTTACAGAAAAACTGATATACTTTTTCTGAAATATTATTGGGTGTGAATTTGGTATTTTATTTAATGAACTTTACTTCCTTATTTTGTACTCTGTATGTTTAATGTCAGTTTTCATTTATGTTGAAAATTGAAGGCTTCGAGGTAGGAATATATCTTAAATAATGAAATTTGATATTTTTACAAATCTTTCACTAGTATCATTCTCCCCATCTTGGAGTGGGGTCACAATGAACATTCCTTTTCCACACACGATGTTTGGTGTCAGTATCCAAGAGGGGACCGGGGTAAGAAGTTTTTGGTGGAGAGTCACAGAAGATGTTTTGTTTTAGTTTTGGGTGTAGTTACTACAAGTTAAAATAAACGCTTGGGATCCCCACCATGAGTTAACTCTCTTTAGATGAAATTGGCTTGTTGGAACGGGCAATTCTTTCTCTTGCATTTAACTCGTTTGAAATATTAACAGATAATTATGTCCTTAATTTGGAATTATTTTGTATTTTTAAGACAAAATTATATATATACAGTTGTGCTGCCTTTTTGTTCGTTATTCAAGTTTTATAAGTATGTATCCATGAGACAAATTTTGTTTTTTAAATTATAATTTTTTGCTTTGGAGAGAGGGGTGGCATTTTCCATTTTTGTCCGAGGCGGCAAAATTGTTAGGGCTGGCTCTAATATGACATAAAATGAAATTCACTATAAAAGTTTCCCTTCTTTCAAAATTTCGTAACCGACTTCCGTACTTTCTCAAAAAATATATATACATTTATTTTTTTCCCTTTTATACTACCTACGAGCTTGTCTAGTTTCCTCTTCAAACAAGAGCCCTGATAAATCAGTTGCTCATTGTCCATTTTTCCAAACTCATTTCTGAAACTTTGAATATAATTTGCTAGATATTTTAGTAAGCTAGATCATTTTAATTATATATATTCACACTCAACTTATTGCAAGGATTTTCTTTTAGCATTCATTCCCTGGAGGATGGTATTCCCAATCGTGATCATTAGGGAAGTTTCATATTTCCCCATCTGGTTTCAAAAGGGAAGAAACCTCCAGTATTGTGGTCTTTTTTTGCTCATTCGTATCACGCATTTCAGCCAGGACCACTTTTATTAATCTTTATCTTGCTATTAAGGCCTAAATGCATCAAATTTGAAATAGTTTTCTTTTTGAACTAAAAATATCTTTTATCATGTAGCTTCATTTAATTTCATTATTAAAATGCACTAAAGGAAATAAAAATGCCTTCACATAAAAAGATTTGTGCTACGTCGACGAAATTTGGTAGGCGTGTTTACGCATCGGAAGAATAACTTTGATACAAATTTCTGACTTGACGCATAAATGTGGCGCTAGTTGTGCCACGTGGAGGATGTGAATTAAGTGTACTTTAAATAAACACTATAAAGTTCGCGAGTGTTATTTATCGTTGAGATTTGACGTAGTAAGTTGATATAAGGTCAAAATGACTTTAAGGCAACGAATAAGTAATTATCAACAGCTCGCTGAGTTTGAACGAGGTTGCTTAAATGAGCTAAAAAAAGGTGGATTTTTTCTTTCCACGATATTAGGAAATTGAAAGGAATGTATTTACTGTGCATAATTTTTGGCAGCAGTTGTCCAGGGAAGGCACTATCTTAAGAAAACTATGACTCAATCATGCACGGGTGAATACTGACGGAGCTCTCAGCCAGACGCCCTGTAACGTTCATACCATTGGCTCTATATCAGCGTTTCTTAAACTGTGGGGTGCGCCCTCTAGGAGGGCATGATAGCCCTTCTGGGGGAGCGCGAGCATATCGTGAAAAATCGAAACTAAAAGCTTTAAAATAATTATCAATTTGATAAAAAATAATTTGCAATTTAAAGTAATTACGAAGAAAAATACATTCTTATATAATAAAAAATGAAATACACACATTCCCACTAATATAATACACAACACTTGTAAATGTACAGCACAAGTATTTGATAATTAATTTATCAATATTCAATTAAAAACAAGTTTAGTAATTACTAGTGACTCCCCTGGGCTTGTCATATACAAAATATAATATTTATTTTGATAATTAGTGTGATTTATAATTAAAGTCGTATTGTATTGTTGTAAGGGACGCCTTAAGGCGGTCTTACTCTCGGTGGAGGCCTCGTTTCTTTCTCGACTCCATCTTAATAAGATCATGATCCGGATAATTATAATGTGGTCGTATATTATTACCCTACATATTCTCCGAAAAACAGAGAATTTAAAACTGCGATTCAATTGGCAGAAGTGGTAAGACTGTATTATTATGAGAAGACCGTTGTCCATTCCTAGGTCTAATACCATAAATATTCATCCAGCTCATTTAGTAGAAATGCGACCACCAGTTTAGCCAGTTTGTGCCTAAGATTTTGAGCACCATAAAGTGTGTCGTGCACATTTATTTGTTTTAAATTACCGTTTGAACAAGTATTTGACAATGCATGCTGTATATTGTCTACTTTTAAAAATCTCAGGCAGGGCATACTTTTGCATAGGGACCCAGGGCCTCAAAGAATCATAAGACGTCCCTGATTGCAGTTTTACCATCAATGTACGTTATAATGGCATTCAATACATTGTTATTGTAAGAAAGGGGGCGTGATGAAAATAATGACTGAAAATTGATTCGCAAATGTAGGAAATTTTTAGAAGCACTGCTTTAAAAAATCATTGACATCTGTGACTTCAATGATGTCACGCAAGAGATCTTCGGAAAGAGTAGAGGTGATGTGTTGTGTTCTCCGATCAAAGCTCTTTCAGTCTTGGTGCTAGTGATGCAGTGGAGTAACGGAGACTATTGGGGGCCCCTGAAAAGTCAAGTTTGGGGCCCCAAGCCATACTTGATGTCACTCAGGCTATGGAGCCCTGGAATCCTTATCCAGCCCTGCAAAGCGGGGGCTGAGGAGTGTATGTTACGCATCTGGAGATCACAAAAAATTTCTCAAAACCGATAAAGACACTAAGAATTCTGGAAACTTCATTTAGACTATTTAAATTCATATCTAAATATGATCCTACGTTACAGGAACACATAAATCGCATTGATAATAAACAACTTACCCACCATTATCTAAGCCACAATATTCGAAATGAATTGATCAGAAATCATGTCAAACAGAGTTACCAGTGAAGTAAACGACTAGAGAATATTTGACCGATGCAATACAGGGAGAGCCTGAAAAAATGACATATATTCAGGACTGTCGTGGACAAGGATACGACAATGGTGCAAATATGATAGGCATTAATGGTGGAGTTAAAACTCGAATATTAAACTTAAATCCCAGGGAACTTTTCACACCTTGCGTTTGTCATAGCTGCAGTCTGTTATTGGTAGACGCAGCTAATTCTTCAGGGGCAACAAAAACATTTTTTTGGTTTTATTCAGAATTTTTTTGCTATTTTTAAGTTCCAGAAAACGCTGGAAAATTCTCAAAGATAATTTAAAGCTTACTACTAAGCCTTTATCAGATACAAGGTGGGAAAGCAGAATCGAGGTGGTGAAGGTCGCATCATTACAATTTGATGATGTTGAATGCATAGAAAACTTAAAAAACCAAACGGAACAGTCCAACACACTCAATGATTGTGACTCCATTTTAAATGAAATGTTCAGTTTGGAATTTATCGTATCATTACATGTATGGTGTATGCTATTAACGCATGCCAATACCATAAGCAAATTAGGGCAATCTGTACAAGGTCGTTTATGCATTACTCTTAAACATTTGCGTACATTTTGTAGCTGGATCTAAGAGTATCGACAAACTGAATTTGGAAAATGCTTGTCTGACGCTTGTAAGTTTATTGAGTAAAGCAGTTATGATTTGCCAAAAGAGTTTTCAAATAAAAGGGTAGCCAAAAAGAAAAGAATGTTTGATTATGAAGGCAGTGTTCAACCTATAGAGTCTGTCAAAAACTGGTTTGAAACAGACTTTTTTATTACCATGATTGATTCTGTGATAAGCAATGCTGGTTCAAGATTTATGTCTTGAATTCATTTTGAAAATTTTGGTTTTCTCTATGACTTAAATAAGTTACAAAATATTCCAAAAGAGCAAATACTGAAAACTTCTCAAGATTTACACACAGTCCAGCAAGTAGGTGAGAGCACTGACTTCCAACCTTACGAATTATATGAGGAATTACAAAATACGATCCTAAATTTATCCTACAGACATGAAACTTTTGCTCCAATATGTCACAGAGAAACATTTGATAGAAATTTTCCCAAATATTTACACTGTTTTTCGAATTTTGTCAACACTACCTGTAAGTACCGCTTCTGCAGAGAGGAGCTTCAAAATCAAAACTGATAAAAAATTCTGCAATAAATATAATGGGTCAAGAAAAATTTTCAGTTTTTTAGTTTTATCTATTGAAGCAGATATAACATTTAAGATAATACGAACCAATCATTAAGGATTTCAGCAAAACTAAAAGTAGAAAATTTCTGTTTCTTTAATTTTTTCCCGATATTGTTTAATGTGCTGAAGAAGTATAAGTAAAAAGTTTTGTTTTTTCTTTAGGAATAAAAATTGGTTTTTTATTTTATAAACCTTTTTCTTACACCACCAGAGGGCCTCGCGAATTGTTTCTTGCCCACATTAAGTTTAGGTCTCGTGCCGCCACTGTATACATGCTTGCATTTAAAATTCTGGCAGTTACACCAGTTTTTAATGTGACCTCATTTCACATTTGAAATGGCTCTTCTTGTGCCTACATTAACCAGTGGTCTTAAGGAGTTAAATCAATTAAATATGTCACCAAGACAAATACATTGTCTAAGTTCCATAAGTCTACAATAATTTTTTCTTGGTGTTGGGATATTTTCCCCATTAGTATAAGATGAATCCGAGAATAACTAAGGACAGCTGTGAACTAAAAACGAACTTGTTTGATTTGAATAGTATTCGTTTGTTTGCAGTAAAATTTGTGCAAACAAATGCATCCGAAACTTTTGTACAGATGGCAACAAAACAGATTTACAGAAGAAATATGGCTAGAGCTGTTACACGACTCAAAAGCGTGGAATATCGATTTAAGATCCTTTTGTTTGGTATTGAATTTATAACAAAAATACATCAAGCTTGGGGCTCCTACTCTCACTGGGGGCCCCTGGTGGCCGCCATGTCCGCCAGCCACTTAATCGGCCTTTGCAAAGAACCCCAGCAGCTTCACACGGTGACTTCCCTTTTTGATGAGAATAAAGATCTCTTATCGTTTCTGGGCCATTTTGAAACGGGGTTGGCCATGGAGCAGCAGAAAACATCCATGGACTTGACGATATCCAGACTGAACAATAGTGTAAAAAAAACTACTGGATTTAATGTTATTAAACCTATGGACCTCTCTTGCAAATATGTAAATTATTGTTTGTCGTGTGTCGATTCGGTCAACATTTGTACCAAAACGTGTAAATAACAACAAAAATGTGGTTGATTCATTCCAAATGAGACTGTTTTTGCGTAAAGAATAACAAAATACGTAGTTATGAGAAACAGAAATTTCATTTTAAAAAAAGTTCGTTTTTCATTTTCAATCATTGTTTGAACATATTATGGTGCTTAATTATTTTTTCAACCGACTGTTATTGCAGGGAACCGTCTGCAACATTGTTATTGGTCGTTCAAATGATGAGTGCTCTTAATTAGTGTTGTTTGCATATCCGAATTATGGGCCCATCATTCTCAGGATAATACTTGATCTGTAATAACCTGAAATTTATTGAGTTGGAAAGGTTTCCAACGAAAAGGTGGGAAGATGTAGAAACTGAGCCTATGATTTAATGTAATTACTTTCTGTACATTTATGTGTGGCAACACTGAGTTGTTATATACTTTTTTTATTCCTGTGGTGTTTTTTTTCTTCTGCTTCCATAATAGCCTTTCCTGTTCCATATCCCACAAGAACTGAACTGGACTTTTTCTTCCACTTTAAATTTGCATTTTGTGTTAAAAGCGATCTATTATATCCTGAGTTACATTTGAGTTTTTTAGTCAATATCAACAGTTGCTACATCATGTTTATCTATTTTAAATATTATTTGAATTATTCAGAGGCATTTTTTGGATGGGGTTCCCCAAAAAGAAATATGTAGTTCGGGTTCCGTGATTCCACAAAGTTTCAAGACCACTGATGTATAGGGTATTTTTTTAAAATTATGTTTTACATTACCAAATATTATTATTCACATAATTCAGGTTGGATTATGCAAAACGTAATTTCAACTTCGACTTTGAATATTATTTATTTTTTTCGTAAATAAATATTTTATGAAGGAAACTGCTACATGCGTATTAGCGTCACCGCAGCCAAATTTGCCCTGCTTGAATCGCGCCAAATTCTTGCTCATTGGGGTTTTTTTTTCTTCCATATAAAACAGAATCTTTGTTGTTTTGATATATAAGGCGCGATTCGCATGGCGCCAATTTGGCTGCGGTGATGCTATGACTTAAGTACCAGGAAACTTATACACTGAAGAGCATTCCTAGTTATTGGTTACAAAATAAAGTTATTTCCCTTTTAAAATAGAGGAATGTTAACATGTTTTTTCGTAAGGCACGTCATGTCGCTAATGTAAAAAAAGATATCTTCAAAAGCACTCTAATAGATCCCAGTTTTTGAGTGGATGGAAATTGATAAATTTCTAATGGACCTTAATTGACAAACATCTTCAAAATTATGGTCATTTACAAAATTACAAAAAAATCCGAATTTACAGCAATTTTGAAAATAATTGTTTGTCATTGCTGGAGAAATAAAATTATTTGAAGTGAAAAAATTGCATGAACTCTGCTATCCACTTTTGGTTATATATATGTAAGTAAAAAATCTTTCCTCATATGAAAAATGTTTCGAGTCTACAAAGAAATAGTTGTTGCTATAATGGCACCTGTCTCACAATATCAGATTGAGGCTTAAAAAATTCACTGTGGCAAAGAACTACATAAACGCCAGTCATTAGCTGTAGTTTTAAGCACCACAGAGGTAACAGTACGTTTTGGCTCATTTCCACCCCACTTTACAGAAAGAAGTCCCTAAGGATAGTTATGGGCCTCCCACCTCTCTTCACCTTCCACCAACCTCATGAGGACATATGGCTCAATGGCTATTCATAGTACCCCTATGCCATGAAGGCTCTATGCATTTACAAACATCCATGCCTTCTCTGGGATTTGAACCTTAGCCCTACGACACAGCAATTAGCATTGCTAACCACTGTACTAGATGGGTGACGCAAAGAAATAGTTTAAGAACTGAATGCCTGGAATCATGTCAAATTGGAGGTCACAAATTTTACCCTTGATTTTGTGATATGAAAATATAGAGCTGTGCAAACATTAGGTTTGCATTAAACTTTGTATTTATCATTTTATGTAACTATTATAATGGGAAATATTCATATTTTATGTTGTCTATTTCTTATTTAAAAAAATATTTACCCTAAAATCCGGTGTATAACGCACACTTTTAACGCAAAAAATACGCTCAAAATTTAAAAATGCACGTTATATGCTGGGTATAAAAAGAAGAGCTTAAAAATAATAGAAACGATTAGCAGGGAGAGAAAATTAGACTTCTACATAAATCGAAATAAAAAAAATAACATTCCTTATGAAGTTGAAGCATTGTAGTTTTAAAAGTAAACTACTTTTCTTAAAAGCTTGGTACAATACCTTGAATAAATGACTAAAAAACATAAGAGCATTGCATGTGTACATTTCGAGTTTCTTCACAAACAAGTAATATAAAAGAAAATTTTAAGTCAATTCCTGGTTTGAATAGAAAGTATTTTATTAACAATTGAAAATGTGAACAAGATATATATATAGAGAGAGAGAAATAGTGAACTAAAGTAGTAGGAATTGAAAAAAAGAGCTTGACATTAGTCTGCATTCTTGTAACAATGCACATCTGGTTTGGCTGAAAAACTGGTTTTTGATCCAAACATTTGTCATTGTTTTAACAGTTAAATTGTTGCAACAATGGAGACAATTTTAAGTGGTTGTCGAAAACTGGTAATTAGTTTGATTAATTAATATTTGAAAAAACTGTATTAACATCAAGTGTCATCCACTACAAGTTTAAAAAAATTATGTGAACTGGATTGGATGAGTAGAAAGTATTTTATTAAGAAATACAAATTTGAACAAGATAAATTTATAGAGAGAGTCAGCTAATAGTAGGAATTGAAAAAGGAGGTGGGCCTTATACTGCGAATATACCTTAAAATTAAAATTTCAGCTTCAAAGTACAGGTGTGTGTTATATGCTAGATTTTACAGTAATATATGTGCTTTTTTAATTTTTGTTGAAATAAATATATTTTATGCTGTTTATTTTTACGTTAAGAAATATCTTTAACTGATGTAAAATTAGCACATAATAAGACTGTAAATCTATGTTATTGACCACTATTCTCTAACTCTGCATGCATTATAGCTGGGATCGAAATGTTTCAAACATGTCCCATACAATGTAGCATGCTTAATCATACTGGTTTGACACACTAGAGCATAGATTCCCAAACTTTTTTATCTCGTAGACCCCTTACTATGTTTTTTGGTTTTGTGTAGACCCCTACTTACCTAATATTAAATTTTTGCAAATTTATCAACTTAGATGTTTTTTGACAGCTGCTTTAGCACTACTTACTTTAAAAGTTTTACGTTTCTAACTGGAGTTAGTGTGTTTAAAATTTAAGAAACATATGTGAATTAGTTAATTAAACTTTAATTTAATATATAAAATAATTGATACATAAAATAACTGAGCAACAAACAAATGTTTTTAATGGGTGGGATGAATCTGGTGCTTCATAATAACACATTTTTAACATTTGGCATCAATCTTTTCAGGTATAACCCTCATTCTCCTCGGTTATTGGGATCCATTCTTTCTTTTTTTTTCTGTTTTTATTTTGGAGATGGGCAACCTTGCTGAAACTCCTCCTCTCTAGGAAAAGCAATTAAAAACTTTCTTAAGATGTTCCATAATTTGAAAAGATAACAGGTATATCTTTTTAAAGCCAAAATTGCTGACATTCGTTTCTAAACTTTACTTTAAGAACTTTGTTAGGGTTATTAAAATAAGTTCCTTTTGAAATCTAGACATTTTCCCCCCTTTTTTTTAATGTGACAACATTAATTTATTACTTACTGTGATATTACCATGGTCAAAACATTCTCAAACTTAGTTTCAAAACCTGAGTAAAAGGCATTTAAATGTTGAACATAGGTTAAAATGTCATTTTTCTGGCAGATTGTGACAAATTGAGAAACTGATAAAATTCATGACGTCCAGTTTTATACTCCTTCAGCTTGATTCTGGCTAGAAATGCTGAAAAGATGGACCTTTTTTTAATAAAATGTATGCTGTCACCTTCTAATTGCAAATTAACCCCAGTAAATTTCGTAAATAAAGCTGTTAAACAGGTAAATATGGTTTACACTTTATTATATATATAAATTTTCTATTAAAATGAAAGTCACAATCTGGTTTAGGCTATCGTAGACCCCCATTTACACCTCATGGACCCCTAAATAATTTTTTCACTGCTGTGGACCCCTTGCAAGTCGCCATAGACCCCTGGGGGTCCATATAGACCACTTTGGGAATCACTGCACTAGAGCTTAAAGTTTGCTGACCCCTATGTTAGCTGATTAAGATTATTTCATGAAAAAAATTGTACAATATTCTGTAGAATATTTGATATTTTTATTTTCTTTTATATTGATTTTGTGAATTGTGAAATTATTTGCATTCTTAATTATTCTTAAAACTTGTCATTTTTTTAAATTATTTTTTAGAATATCCTTAGTAAACTTGATTTTTATTTTTGTTCATTAGGAACATAAAAACATTTAATTTACTTTATATTAAATGTTTCTTTTAAGTTGCAACATAATTTGGTAATTTTAGAAGCTGTATCATTTTTCCTCTACTTACTCCTTTATTTATTTTGCCTCTTTTTCTTTTGTTTTAATTTTAATATTATCATTATAAAAATTTACTTTCACTCTTCTTCTCTCTTAAATGCGTGGTAAGGCATTTCTATCAAAATGCATGGTACTCACTCCATAAGGATATATTGTATGTGTAATGGTTTTCACTTAACAATCTGTTTTTAAAATATGGCATATTATAGGAAAAGTTTGTGAGGTGATTTAAAGAAAAGATAGCATCAAGAAATTGTGAATAAGGTAGAAATAAAAGAGCTTAGTGTTGGACAAAAAATAAAATTTTTAAAACGAAGTTCCAGCAGAAGAATACTTTTATTTTTGTAATATAATTTTAAAAAATGATACCTTAAACTTAATAAATTTGAGTGAAATGTCCAAAATTAATGAAACTATTTAACTTAACAAAGACTATAAATTGCAGTATGTCCATTTTTTTCTCTATTGAATAAAAACTGGTAAAAGAAAACTAGCCTGCTTTTAAAAAATACGGTTTCTGGGAACTGTTATTAAAAAAATAACTAAAATTATTGCAATTTGTTTCAAAAACAAACATTAGAAAACTAAATCAAATTTGGCAACAAATTTAACTAAATAATTAACTAGACATTTATAGAAGCAAGAGTAATTGTTTTATATCTTTTAAAACTCTTGCTAAAAAAATGGCAGCTTTATATTAAATGAAAAGTAAACATAAGGCTTTAATATGTTGTACTGAATTTATGACAACAGTGGAATGTGTGATCGAACAGGTGAGATGTAAAAGAAGCAAAAATCTATTACTTAAGACAATTAATAATCTAGTCATGTCCAAAAAACACATTAAGCTTGCATCTATATTTGACGCATCCAATTCAATTAATCCATTTTTTAATCATGCTTTCTAAATAACCTGAGAGAGAGAAAAGAAATAATTGAATGTATTTTCTTTTTTTTAAAAAAATCTTTTTTTTATGATTGAATAATTAAAATGATTTGTTTTATCCCCTTTTTTTTTTGGTTTTTTAATGTAACAAATTAACTAAAATTTGAAAATCATTACTCTTATATTCATTGTTACATGTTTTTTACTGTTACTTTCTATACTTTATTACAATTTATACTTCCCTAAATAATTACATTAAAATTTTGCTTTTTAAGCACACTTTGCTTTTACGTTAACTTAGTGCCAAAGTAATCAAATGGCAATAAGTTAACATCAGACATGGCCATTGGTCAGACTTTTGGCCTGATTGTCATGAGTTCAATTCATAGAGGAGCTGATGTCCTTTAAACCTCTTGAATCTCAAAATCTTCCTATTGATGTAACAACGTGGAAGTTTTTTAAAGGAGGGTACCAGCTCTGGTGTTATCCTCGTCAGTTGATCATGGCTCAAAATCTCTAGATCTGTCACCAATAACCCTAGAATTGCCTTATTTGCCCACTTACTCGACTGAGTGACCTTGATCAAATGATCGTACTTAAATTTCTTTCTTTAATGTTGTGAATATGATGCCTGATGCTTATTAAAATTCATCGAAAGATAACATGATGTTATATTTCCGATGTGAAAGTTTGATATATTTGGGTGTCAGTTCTTTTTTTTTTTTTGCTTGGAATGTAGTTAGAAATTTTGGAGTCCATGTTAAACACATTTGTGGCCTTTTTAAGTTTGTCTTTTAATCTATAAATATGTGCTTTAGTACCAGGGGCATAGTTATCACTGTATCAATGATACTGGGCCCCCAAGCTACAGGAGCCCTAACATGTTTTGACACTTTACAATAAATTTTATTAATAGGACCATTATTTAAAATATCTAATGATACAAATCCCACTAAGGAATATCTACGTCAGCGATTAGTGCTTTTGATAATATAGTTAATTACAATGACTATTTATTCAAGAAATATTTGGATGCCGAGAGCTTTTTGATGTATCACAAAATGGATCTTGATTACTTTAGAGTCAATTTTTTCCTTAAAATTTAAGCAGCTACTACACTTTTTTCTCCTCTCATACTTTTAGCACTATCGGTAGAAGTGGAAATTATGATATTTGACATGGCTGTTTTTACACTGAGCCACAAACACACAAAAAAAATATGTTCAAAATATCTAAGTTTTTGAAGGAATGAAATATGTTGTAGTGTCTAAAACTTTATTTAAATAATATAAAAACATAAATTAAAGCATGGTTGATTTTGAATTAGAAGGGAGGATTCTCTTTTTAGAGATGGGACTCTAATGTATAAAAATGACTCTTTAATACCTTAGTTTTCTTGTTTCATTATCAACCCTTACTCTTGAAGGACTTTATGATCTAATAGGAGATCACATTATACCCATAAAGAATCTAAATTTCATCCATTACTTCTTGCAAAGTCTGAAAATTATCATTTATTCCGAATAAAAAATTTGAAAAAAAAATCAGATTTTAATTGAGATTTGCAGATTAAGTCTTCAGTTATTGTACTTCTTAGAATGACTGTAAATTAATTATTTTAGAATTAGACATTTGCTCATCCTTCCACACTATTTCAAATCACAAGCTTTTTGTTCATAAAAAATTAATCCTTTAAACATTGATTTAGATAGAATTACAAACTTTGTATTATATATTTTGAAAATTACATATGTAACAATCATTCTCTAAATCAAGTAGGATCAATATAGTTTAGGAAATGAGAGCTTGTACTTTTTTTCGGAAAGAAACATGGCAAATAAATAATCCTAAAAGTAAGGTTATTTGTGTGCAATTTTAAGCAAATATTTTCATTGAAAAACTCAAAATGCTAATGAATTTTGAAATGGTCTAGTATGGATGGCAAAGAAAGTCAAAAGAGATATTTTCTGATATCTATAAAAATTGGAATATGTGCTGCTGTTTTGTTTAACTACATATTCTAATTGTACTATATGTTTTTTTCATGAATTGTGAATACTAATAATCATTGCTATTTTTATTTTTACAGGAATGGGATAATTTAGAAACAACCAGAATTCATAAATTAAACTGACTCAAGGAGAAAAATCAGTGATGTAGAAAAATTCAAGGATGACTGTCAAAAAGAAATAAAGCTTTTTAGAGAAAAAATGTGAACCAAGTAAATACATAAGAAGTATTTAAATTAAGTTTTCTGTATTCAATATATATGGAAATTTTTTTTAAAAGTTTTAAAGTGGAAATTAAAAACATTTTCTTTTTGACGAATTCAGATTTACCGACCTCCATTTTATGACTAAGGTTAGACAATACATCAGGAGCTATAGAAAAAATTATTTCAAATACTTATTACACGTAACTGTAATAAGTTTTATTTACAGTTATGTGTATCATCATTGAAGGTTTTGTTATTTTGAAAGGTCGATACATCAAACAAACCACTCACAAATTATAAGATCATATGACTTCTACTTATCATTAATTTAAAGCTAATTTTTTTTATTGACATATGTAGGCTTATGTTGCTTTTAAATGTTCCTCCAAAAAATAAGTAATATTACATACCTTTTAATGTTGGATTTCATTTTACGCAAAAGTGAATACTTCTTACTTCCATGCATTTCTGGTCAAGTACAACAAAAATTCCAAATTTAGTATATCATTAAAGAAAAAGCAATTGCTTCTTAATCCTTCTAATTGAATGGTTTTCACAAAGAGTGCAGCGTGGCCTTTCCTCCTCACTTTAAATAAGCTAAGGCTGTATGTGTTCTCACTTGAAATAAGATGTATACAAAATGAACCAAATGTCTGTCCTTCAAAATGATATTTTAAAGAAGTAATTGTGAATTCATTTCTTCAAAGAATGTCTCGTGTATGTGAAATATGCAGTAAAGCATTCTCTCGGAGTAGCTTCTTACTTGCACATTTACGTATTCATACCAAGGAGAAGCCACATGTTTGTGAAATATGCAACTGGGCTTTCACTAAAAGTAGTACCTTAAAGGCACATTTAAGTGTTCATACTAAAGAAAAGCCCTATGTTTGTGAAATATGCAACAAGGCTTTCTCTCAAAATGCTAATCTAAAAGTACATTTTTGTATTCATACCAATAAGAAGCCACATGTTTGTGAAATATGCAACAAGGCTTTCTCTCAAAGAAGCAAGTTAAATTTGCATTTGCGTATTCATACGAAAGAAAAACCTCATGTTTGTGCAACAGGCAACAAAGATTTCTCTGGCAGCAGTAATTTGAAAAAACATTTACTTATTCACACGAATGAAAAGCCTCACATTTGTGAAATATGCAGCAAGGCTTTCTCTCGAAGTAGTAACTTAAAGGTGCATTTACGTATTCATACCAAGGAAAAGCCTCATGTTTGTGAAATATGCAACAAGGCCTTCTCTCATAGTAATTCCTTAACGGCGCATTTACGTATTCATACCAAGGAAAAGCCTCATGTGTGTGAAATATGCAACAAAGCTTTCTCTCAAAGGAGTAATTTGAAAAGCCACTTACGTACTCATATAAAATTTAAAATATAAGTTTCCAAAATGTACACCATTTATTTTTAATGGCGGCATTTTAATAAAGTTGTACAACTTGTAAAAAAATTAGAAACTTACAATTTTTGATGATTTTGAAAGGATTCCTTCCACATACCTTAGTTAAAAGTATCATTTTCATAATTTCTAATGAAAAAAAAGGTATGTTAAGTTAGAAACTGTTTTGAGTCCATTAATATTTGACAAAACTGTAATTATGTTTAATCATAGAGAGCAGTGCTCATTGTTGATCACAACAATTTTACTTTAGTTGTGAATTGTTTTGGATTATCTAATGCTTCTTTATGGCATGAATGTGTTAATTTTGACCAATAAAAATTAATTTTATCACTTTTCTGGAAAGAACCCTTCTTGTATATTTTAATTCTGAATTTTAATCTTTTTTTCTGAATTTCTCATAAGGGTCGTTTAAATTCCCATTTGCTAATTCATACCAAAGAAAAGCCTCATATTTGTTGTTGTTTTTGTTACTAATGCCACCTGTCTGACGTAGTCAGATCGAGGCCCACGAAATTCATCATGGCATCGGGCTAGATAATATGCCTGTCGTTAGCCGTAGCTTTGAGCACCATACAGGTGACAGTACAATTTGGCTCGGTTCCACCCCAATTTTGAGGGAGAACACCCTGGGAGTAGTCAGGGGCTTCCCACCTCTCTTCCCCTTCCACCAACCTCACGAGAGGACATGCGGCTCAACGGCTATTTAGAGTACCCCCATGCCGCGAAGGCACGATACATTTACAAACATCCATGCCCTATCCGGTATTTGAACCCAGGCCCTACGGGACAGCAGTCAGCATCGCTAACCACTATACCGGATGGGCGACCCTCATATTTGTGAAATGTGTGACACAGCGTTCTCACAAAAAGACTTTTAAAAAAAAGCATTTGCATGTTCATACCAAGGAAAAGCCTTGTGTTTTTGAGATATGCAACAAGGCTTGCTCTTAAAGTACATTTATGTATTCATATCAAGAAAAAGCCTCTTGTTTGTGAAGTATGCAACAAAGCATTTTCTCAAAGTGGTAATTTGAAAATCCATTCATTTACTTACTCATTTCAAATCCAAAATATAATTTTCAAAATTTACACCATTTATTTTTAATGGCAGCTTTTAAATAAAGATGAACAACTTGAAAAAAAAGTGAGAAACATACAATTTTCGATGATTTTAAAAGGGTTTCTTGCTTATGCCTTAGTTAAAGGTATCATTTTTATAATTTCAAATGAAAAAAGCAGGTATGTGAAATAATGACTTGTGTTATTTTAATTTTGTGTCAATTAATATTTGACACAATTGTGTTTATGTAGAAGAGTGCTCTCATTGTTGATCATGAACATTTTACCTTAATTTTGCTTTGTTATGGATTACTTAATGCTCCTTTATGGCATGAATGTGTTTTGACCAATGAAAACCAATTTTTATCATTTTTCTGGAAAGAACATTTGTTGTTTGTTTTAATTCTGAATTTCAAAATTTTAAGAAAATTTTGCGCAGTATATTTAAAATAATGCTTTTTTGGTAGATTTGGTAAGCATTGTTTTGCACCCATTTGATTCAAAAAGACATGTTCGTATATTTTTCATAAGAATTTTTTTATTTTGCCTTCCAAAATTCAATTAATATGGTAGAAATTCTAATGTCAGAATATGTTATTCTTTTGTGCATATATTAATTTAAATATCCAAAAAAAAAATTTAATTCCCTTCTTTTTTCTGAATGCAATTTAAAGTTAAGGGTAATAGTCACTTTGAACATTCAATGAAATTTAAATAACAAACTTATTTAGATGTTCAAAAAAAGAAAAATTAAGTGATTTATTATAATAAATTTATCAAATATCAGCATATTTTGTTTTATATTAAAATAATTTGCTTGTTTGGTTTTAAAATATATGCCATCAAGATTAAAAAATTCAGCATTTCGAAGCTGCATAATATAATAAATTGTTTAACATTAACTGACATATATCCCTTATATTAAATTTTCACAATTCATAGGGGTTAGCAACGTTTTTTATATTTGATAGAAACATATTACAAGAAAATACGTATGAAATCCAGTAAAAGCTATACTGATCATCTTCCAATAGATTTTCTTGAAAGTGGTACAGATTGTTCTTTATTTCAAACTATTAAAAAAATTCTTGAAAATTAATACATTTCAAACCTGTCAATTACTTGCTATAGAAAAATACTATTTTTGTCCGCTTATGCGCTATATGTAGGAAAACTTATTCCTAAGGGAAAAATACTGAATATTAATTTTTAACAAGATAATATTCAAGACCTCACATTCTGAAGATTACTGTATAAAATATTTAATGCAATCATAGTAAGATTTTCTGAGATAGCATAAAAATTTAATGAAATTAATAGTAGAACTTGAAGATAAAAATTCGAAAAAACTTTAAGAAATTTCACCCCAGTATTACATATGTATTTATGTATATATAACACATTTACTCTTAACAACATTATTTTAATAAGCATCAACTTTTATTTATCAAGCTTTCTAACCTATTGAAAATATGTCATGTTTCCATCTCGAAGGAAAAAGGTCTGTTTATTTGATTATGAGGGCAGTAATGAACCAGTTTAACCTCCTCAGACCCGAGACAAAAATAAAAACTTGATATTTTGTACGAGGTACTTAAATAGTTGTTTTGATCACTGATGTAAAAAAGGGCAATTAAAAATTTTTTTAATTTATACAAGCTGGGGGGGGGAGAGTATCACATGTGATACATCAGGAACAAGACACTACAATCAGAATTTTTTTCAGTATTAAGCAAGATTGAAGTAATTAATTTAATCTTAGTCTTTAATCACACAATGAAAATTTTGAATTGGCGTTTCAGGTACATATTAGTAGTATTAAAATAACATTATTTCCGTGAAATGCATTGAAACCATTTTTAGTAGTTGCAAAGCATAGAAAAACCTTGTAGTTTGTACAGTTGTTAAGGCCGAGAACTTCTCATTCCTCAAATTGAACTCAAATCAGAATCATTGTGATTCATCAGCTTTAAAATTTCATCCGGTGTCAAATATTTCATTAAAAAATACATATTAAACAAAAAGTTATCAGAAAAATTTAATACAAATGAAAGGCAAACACCTCAACTAAAGATTTTAACTCCAGAAATACTTCTATCAAGCTTCAAATCCCCCCCCCCTCCAACTATAATTAAAGGTTAAAACAAAATTGACTTAAAAAGTATGTTCATAAATGATTGGGTCCCATTGTATCACAAGTGATACAAACAAATTTCACAAGTCATTATGCATTAATATTTCACTAAAAGTTCCTTTTTTTGCTTTTAACTAGTAAAGTGAACATATACAAAGAAAAAGCACATTTAAAAAAATAGTTTAATATGTGTGTATAAATAAGAAGAAAAAATACTTATACTTCGATGACGTGCACACATCTTGTTTGGATTTAGAGACGTTACTAGAAATCGCTGTCATGGACAGGTGCTGCCATGTGTTGACTAAAGGAGGAAATTATATGAGGTATTTCACTTTGTATTTCATGTGATACAACGGATGGCAAATTTATGTTTGCTGTTCAGCATTCACAAAAAATATGACACTCTGGTATCGCATGTGATACAAGAGAACCGAGGAGGTTAAAAACCCTTCCAGCAAATGAAGACAGCTTTCTGTTTTGTAATTCTTGATCACGAGGTCTTCGATAAATGAAAGATATATCTTTTTATTTGAGTGATATTCAACATTTTGCTTTCTGTATGAGTTTCACATTTCTAATGAAGAAAGCCTGCATGGCCTTATATATTATGTTACAGGTACAGAAAGAAGGAAGTATTGTGAACGATAAAGACGATAGTAGAAATTACAGTCAAAAATGATCTCATTCCATATTTTCCAAATTTTACTTTAGCAATAAGAATTTTTTTAATCTTACCTGTTTCTGTGGCTTTAGGTAAAAAAAAAGTTACTTTAATTCAAAAATTATTTGATTAAATAATATGACACTAGGAAAGTTTTCGGATTTGATCATCATCTCTATCGAATCCGAAATCTCTGGAAAAATTTATTTCACCAAAATTGCTGACAAATATACTTTTCAGAAAGTCAGGAAAGTTGTTTTATGTTAATAATTAGGTAGACTTTGTAGAAGGACTGATGTACTTTGGTGTTCAAAATTAAGAAAATTTCCCTATTTTGTCGAATTTCACGGTGGAAAAAAAGTGTACTAAATGTAAAAATACTTTTTCCAAACAAAGATGTAAATCTTGTATGTTGAACATGTTAGCATATACACTCTTTTGAAAAAGAAATTGAAGCACCATGAAGGAAGTGGTTATTTTTTAATAAAATTAAATATGTGTACAGCTCATATGCAGATAATAAGAAGATAAAACATCCATCCAGACCATAAGGCCCATCCACCGCTCAGGACTACAGTTTAAATGTTCAAATCAGTAGTTGGTGGAACCATCCCTGGCGGCAATACATGCTGAAATATATCTCGGTAAAGAGTGATAGAGGTTCCTAATGTCATCGTGCAATACATTCTGCCAGGAATGCACCAGCGGTTGCTCCAGATGTGTGATTTTTTAGGGTGCCCAAATCTGGCGTCCTACTGTGTCCCAGACATGTTTGATTGGTGAAAGATCTGGTGAACTTGCTTGCCAGGGAAGCCCATTAAAGGCACGAAGGCAGTCCAGAGACTTGCGAGTGGTATGTGGTCTGGCATCATCTTGTCGGAAATTGGAATGAAGGATAATACAACCGACCGCAGGAGGATATCAACATATCGTTGAGCTGTTTAAGATATATGGAGGATGACTAGAAATGACATGCTGTCTTATGAAATAACACTCCACACCGTCACACTAGGTGTCATGGCTGTATGCCTTTGTAAAACAAAGGCTGGTTGAAATCGCTAACCCAGGTCTCTTCAGATACGGAGACGATGGTCATCTGCTTCAAGAGTCATTCATCGTCGAACACAATGCAATGCCAGTCCGATGGCAACCATGATCATTGGCTGCGACACCACTCCAAACGATTCCGCCAATGTTGTGGGGTCAAAGACAGACATCTTAAAGTCTGGTGTGAGCGCAACCCCTCCTCAGCCAAGCGCCATGAAACGGGGGAAGGTACCACGGGATAGTGAAGAGAATGTAGTACGTTGAATAGTAGACAGTGATACCATTGGAGTAGTTAAAAGTATTTGAACAATCATCCCTTCTTTCCTCGTATTTGTGCATCTTGGCCTTCCAGAGCGTTCATTTCGTCTATAAGTTCCTCACAGCTGTCATTGCTGCCAGCACCTTTGTAAAGCTGTGGCTCTACGTTGCTGGTGATGACTTATTGCTCGGTATGACTTCTAAGCTTCACGCATTCCGACAATGTGACTATGTTCGAAATCATTCAGTTGCCTATAAGGTCTTTGAAAACATCGTGATGGCATCATTCGTTTTTCTCCGGAGAATCACAAAGGCGAAAACGAAAAAAGATCATTCCCCCACCCCTTCTATTATCGGCTTTATATTTTGCGAGTCGCTCAGCAGAAATGTGCACTACGACCGCAGTTCATGTTCATTGGCCTTGAAAATTTGATCATTTGCATGGTTCGATCAAGATTTCTTTGCCTACGAAATTTCGTCACAATCGGACAACTACTTCTAGGTGCTTGAATTTTTTTGCAAAAGAGTATGTATGTGTGGTTGGAGCTAGTCGAGGAAAAGGATTTATAAGCGCACGTGCCAAAATATGCATTTCGTTCCCTAGCACAACTTGAAAAATTTCTTGGGTGTTTTTTGAAACAATCGGTTAAATCAAAATTCACACAGTAAAAATGAGTAACTACCAACGTGTGTGTTTAGTTGAAGAAATGATGTGGCGAATGGCGTAGATTAGCTGCAGGGCATTCTCAAATCCAGATTTGTAGCCTCGTGCTTGTGAAATATGAAACAAGGCTTTCTCTCACAGATGCAGTTTAAATGTGCATTTATGTATTCATATCAAGAAAAAGCATGTTTAAGAAATATGCAATAAGACTTTCAATAAAAGTGGGGATGTAAAAAGACATTTATGTATTCAACAAGGCTTTCTATCTGAGTGGTATTTGAAAATGACATTTACACATTCATATCAAGGACGAGATTTATATTTGTGTAAACTGTATTAATGTTCTCATTGTTTTAATACAAGAACACATTTATGTAAAAAAAAATGTTAAGGCTATTTATTAAGGTGACCAATCGTTCTCCTTTAGGGAGGACAGTCCTTTTACAGATTCTGTCCTTCCTCGAAAATTATCCTGCTACTCTTTTCAATATTTCAAAACTAATTTGTTAATCTTTGTATTCAGAGATGCCTGGCCAAACTGTTATGTGTCATGTATGAAATATCGGTACAGAATGAATTATCGGAGATATTAATGTATTCTGTACATAATCAAGCATCTGTTTTGTTGTTGTTTATAATGCCACCTGTCTGACGTAGTCAGATCGAGGCCCATGAAATTCATCATGGCATCGGGCTATATTGTACGCCTGTCGTTAGCCGTAGCTTTGAGCACCATACAGGTGACAGTACGATTTGGCTCGGTTCCACCCCAATTTTGAGGGAGAATACCCTGGGAGTGGTCAGGGGCCTCCCACCTCTCTTCCCCTTCCACCAACCTCACGAGAGGACTTGCGGCTCGACTGCTATTTAGAGTACCCCCCATGCCGCGAAGGCACTATACGTTTACAAACATCCATGTTTTCTCCGGGATTCAAACCCAGGCCCTGCGGCACAGCAGTCAGCGTCGCTAACCACTATACCAGATGGGTTCAACACGAAGTGATTGATGGCGAGCGTATTTCAGCTACAGAAAGTCTTGTTTCGAGCGATTATCTATACAAATAAATAAAATTGAAGTGTCTGTTTGTAATTTCAAATTAGCAGCTTTTTAGTAAATGCATTTAAAGGTATATACGGTACTTATATCAAAAAAATCAATTTTTAAAATTTTTGTCTGTCGGTCTGTTTGTTCCGGCTAATCTTGGAAACGGTTGGTTCGATTTTAAAAATTCTTTCACCAAAGGAAAGCTACATTATCAGCGAGAAGCATAAGGTATATTTTATCTAACTATTCCTACGGGAACGAGAACTATGTGGGTAAAACCGCGAGACGTTGCTTACTCCCCGCCAAGTTGGCGCAAAATTATGCATTTTAATAAAAATTTTCTCACTGTGATATAATTCTTCATGGTAAACTAACTAAGGCAAAGTTTGGCAGTGAAATTTTATGTCGAGGAGGCATGGTAAGAAAGCAGTTTCTCTAAACATATATTTTATTATTTAAATAAGCCAAGTCAATCTGCTCACCACTGGAGCAATTAAAACAATAAGTTAAAAAAATATAATCCTCAGAAAAATAACATAACCAGACTTTGGTTAACTGATTCGAACCCCTCATTCAACTCTCTAACTTCTAAAAGATCGAAACATCTTATAAAAAAGCTAAGCAACAAACCAGTTGCACACATCTAATATGTCTTCAGTCGAAGAGCCCAATCACCTCTCGCACTCCGTCTGAAACCGACGATCATCTCTCAATCTACGGATATAATTTCGGGTACATGGGTTTCTGGGAACCCTCAGACCCGTATCTGGCTAGAAAAAGTTCTGTATAGGTCTTGGTTAAGTTGCATTTTCATGCTGGATAGTATGGAGCTTGGCAATCGGACGAGTGGCGGCAGGCCGGGCTTCGAGGCGATGATCTTTGGTGGCTCGGTTTTGGAATCCGGTGGAAGAGAGAGTGTCTTCCAATTTGGATGTAGTAGTGATCAGGATATTGGCTCAAAAAAGGCTGCCCATGGGGGGGGGTAATGATGCGTGGTGACGCAATGTCCAGTAGGTGATAAATTTAAAACAAGTATGAAAAAAGCGACCGGCGGGTTTCTGTGAGGCGGACACCCTCCTTCGCATTGACCTCGCACGGCCGTGCTGCAGTTTTAGTCTAGAGTGTAGCGGGAGCTCTGAGCACTCCGCCACAAGAGCAGTTAACACTGAATGCAATAACTAAATAAAAGTGGATGAAAATAGTTAAGAGAATAGTATTTAGCATATAAAAAGAGAAATTTTTAAGTTATGGAGGATTGTACGAGTCCAGGAGAATTCTCCTGGGGTCCCTTCCTCTTAATATTGGCTGTATAATTTTCAAGGTTTTGCATATTAATATTATCAGAGCTATTGAGTGAATCAAAAAATTTAATCGAGATATCTTGGATATGCTGCTTAAAGGATGGTATATTTAAACAATTACGAATGTCGGCGTTGCGCATGCGTCTAGTGGCGCCAACTATCATTCTGATGAGAGTATTTTGAGCGGTATCCAGAATTTTAATATTGGTCTTGGCTGCATAACCCCAAACTGGACATGCGTATGACATGATGGGATGCAAAACGACTGTATAGAGAAACACTTTGTTATGCAAATCTAAATGAGAATTCCGGTTGATTAGGGGGAAGAATTTAAACATTACTTTCCGAAATTTGTCGCGAGCGTGTAAAATGTGTGATTTCCATGTAAGTTTGCTGTCAAAAATGAGACCAAGGTATTTAGTTTCCTGAGACCAGGGTATATTTGTGTTGTACATTGTGGGTGGGGGTGGGAGTGTACGCTTTCGTGTAAAAACGACCGCAGCCGATTTGTCGACGTTAATTTTGATCTTCCATTTGTTGAAGTAATTTTCTAGAAGTGCGAGATGCTTATTTAGTGCAAAAGTTACTGTTTTGGGTGTTTTGAAACATGCGAGCACTGCAGTGTCATCTGCGTACATATTGATGTCAGTGAGTGAATATGTTGGTATGTCATTTAGGTAAAGGTTAAATAAGATGGGACCGAGTAACGATCCCTGGATTACTCCAGCATAAATGTTTTTTGTTTCTGAATAAGTGTCGTTAACTCGCACCGAGAAGGTGCGGTTAGTGATGTAGGACTGGAGAAGGTGAGTGAGTGGTGGTGGGAAATTGTAGTTAATAAGTTTGAATGCGAGGCCGCTTATCCAGACTCTGTCAAATGCTTTTTGAATGTCTAAAAAGACTGCCCCAGTGGATCTTTGTTTTTCAAAGCCAGCTGTGATAGTTTCAGTCAGTTTAAGAAGAGGGTGAGTAGTGGAAAGGTTTTTAGTGAATCCATATTGGTTTGGGTTAATAATGTTATTTTGAGAGATAAAATCTTTAAGTCTGTTGAGGATGATAAATTCGGTAATTTTACTTAAGCTATAGAGAGTAGGGAAATTGGCCTATATGACTCAGCGAATTTTGAATTTTTACCAGGTTTGAGAATTGGGAATATTACTGCCTCTTTCCATAAGGTAGGAAAGTGATTAAATTTAATAATTTTGTTAATTAGAATTGTGAGAATTAGTACAACTTTAAGAGGGAAATTTTTGATCATTTTGTTAGTAATGAGGTCCTTGCCGGGAGCTTTTTTACTATTAGATTTTTTAATGTAAGTGATGATTTCGTCCGGCAGGACGGGGTCGAGGTAGGTAGTTGGGTTAGTTGAGAGAAAATTGCTGACTGTGTTATTTATGTGATCGTCTTCTGTGGTGTCATCTTTATTTTGTGGTGAGTTTTCTGTGAAATTATTTTTAAGTGTGTCTGCTAGAATGTTTGCTTTTTGTTTGTCTGTGATTGCAGTGCCTGACGCGCATTCGAGTGGTGGTATCTGATGCCTTTTGTTTTTGAAGAATTTTTGTGTACTCCAAAGGCTGTTATCTTGAGCATTAAATGCTTCCAGCCGTTTATTCCAAGAATCATTTGAATATTTTTTAAGAGTGTTTTTAACAATTTGTTGTGCGCGATTGTAGTCTGTTTTGTGTGTGGGGTCTAGTGTACGCTGATGGCGTTTACGAAGCTTGTTCTTCTGTTGTATGAGTGTGTGAATGTGAGGTGGGGTGTAGCTGCGGTGCTCGTTTCCTATTGGACGGGAGGCGTGGCAATGGGTGGCGAGTACTGTGTTAGAAAAGTTTTTCAGTTTGCGTTCCAGATCAGTGGAATTTGTAATGCTGTTTGGATGAAAATCAAAAAGAGAGAAATTACTATTTAAATTTGTAGTGTATTGTGACACGCAGGTGGAGACTGCTTTGGGGTTGTTTGTGTACGTAGGTGTTTTAAGTTTAAAATAAATAAAGACTGGATTGTGATCGGAAGTAGTATAGATGTCGAAAGGGTAGAAAAAATTTCTGATGAGTGCGATGTCTTTTGTGTTAGCTGTATCGTTACCAAATCGAGTGTGTGTATTAGGATAAGCAATGTTGAGGTTTAATTGATTAGCGAAGTTTAAGAGTTTAATGCCTCTAGTGGAATTGTGTAAGCAGTTCCAAGCGCTGTGTGTGGCGTTGAAATCACCAAAGATCACACAGTCACTGCTGGTCTAAATGAGATTTTCGAGATCTATAGTGAAAATGTTAGTGTCTGATCTGGGAGGAATGTACACAGAAATGATGGAAATTGGGTTGTGATTTGGAGGAGTGACAAGAATAATAGTGGCTTCTATGGCTTGTAATTGAGGTGTTGGAAGGTGAAAGTGTTTGATATTGTTTTTAATGAGAATGAAAGTGCCTCCCGCCGCTCTGTCTTCCGTGATTCTGTCGTTCCTGTAGCAGCGGTAATTTGGAATACTGAAGGTATAGGCCGGTCTCAGGTGTGTTTCCTGAATTAGCATAATATCTGGGGCGTGCTTCTCTATGAAAATACGAAGTTCAATTCTTCTATTAATCAGTCCATTTGCGTTCCAAGAACACAAACTGAGGCCAATGGGTGACGATTTACGCATTAAAATTATTGAGGGATGCCTCGATTAGGCCGTATAATTGGTTAGGATTGCCATGGGCGGCACTGATTTGGTTCAAATTTCCAGCTATCACAGAGGCCCCGCTAAAGGCTTGAGAGAGTTGAGCAAGTGCGAACATGGCTATTTGAAGAGTTTGCTGAATACTGATGTTAGTAGCAGCATTCAGAGGATAATTTTGAATAGGAATGGGGTTTATTTGTTGAGCAGTTATGGCCTCAGTTTGCCGTGAATTCCCAGCTCTTTGAGTGCTGGATGCTGTAGCCTGTCGTGATTTATTAATGTGAATGGTGTTTTGTGTGGCCGCTTGTGCGTATGATGTGTTCGGTCTGACTATGCTATTAAATATATTTGTAAATGTCTTTTTGTTTCTGTTATGTGCAGCGCCCTTAGGGGGCTTTGGGTAGCAAGGGCAACCCTGCCAGTTGGCCATGTGGCTGTAGACCTGACAGTTTATGCAGTACTTGATTTCTAGTTTTTGTTTGATGTGGCAATCGCGTGTGATTTGAGCTTCTCCGCATTTTAAGCAGCGGGGGTTTATGTGGCAGTTTTCGGAAGTGTGGTTGAAGTTGTTGCAGGTGAAACATTGGGTGACTCCTTTACTTTCGAAGCCTTCTACCCTAATGCTCATGTAGCCTATAGTTTTTAAGTTGAAAATTTTAAGGTTATGAATGTTGCGTGGAAGTGTGATCAAGTAAACGGGTAATGGTTGTTTTGTTTTTCTGCCTATAAGTTGAATGCCTTCTCAGGGTTAAATCCGAGAAGTACAAGATCGTCTTTAATTTCAGTGCATTTTGTGTTTTTAGGTAGTCCTTTAATTACTACCTTGATTGGTCTGTTTGATTTGGGTGTTATTACGTAGTGTTGGTATCTGAGTTTTTCAAGTAGGTCGACTAGAGTGTCGTGTTCTTCGTCTGTGTTTGTGTATAGCTTAATGAATTCTCCTGTGGTTTTGGTTCTTATTCCTGGGTAAAATTGTGAGATTGTGCTGATGTGTTCGCGGTATGAATCTGTGATTTTGAGTATAATTGGTGGTGGCAGTTTAGGTTTTGGAGTGTTAGCGGGTTGTGGTGACGAGGGTGTCACTCCGGTGTGTGATCCTTGGTTTGTGATTGGAATAGTGGGTATTTGGTGTGTGTTTTGAGAGGACGAGGTTGTCACTCCTGCTTGTGGGTGTTGTACTGTGGCGTTATTGTTGGTAATTGTAGTGAGGGTTGGTTGTATGGCTGGTAGAGCTGGGAATTCAGCGTCGATTTCATTACATGGGAAATTAAACCTATTTTCTAGGCTGACTGGTGCCATACCTGGAGTTTTTAAGAGAACTTTTCTAGCGGTTTTGCTAGCAGGTGGTGTGATGAATCCGTCATTGTGCCTTTTGGTATGAGATCTGGGTGTACCAGGTGGTGATGCTTTAGGTGTGTGTGTTGGGGTGTTAGCAGGTGAAGTGTGTAGTGGGCAGCCTAGTGTAGTACATCTTGGTATAGAGCCAAAATCACTCACCACATATTCTAGAAGTGCAGAGATCTCCTCGTGCTCCCTTTGAACCTTTACATACAGGGGGTAATCAGGGTTGTGGCTTCGGTCCATTTCTAGGGTCTCCATGATCCTTTTGTAACCGTCACGGGGGGCGGTAAATCGTTTGATACTGGCTGTTGTTCGTACCAATCTCTGGCAGGGCGATTCCTCAGTCGTACCGTTGTGGTCAGTTGTGGGTGTGCCTGGTCGTAAGTGTGGCGGGGACAAGTCAATTTCGTCTAAGAGATTTTCCATATTTTGGTTCGGGTCAGTTTTGGGTAAAGGAGATGAAAATATGATGAAGTCAGTAAGCAGACTTCTAATCCTTTCAGCCCTGATAAGGGCTATTAGGTCGAGTAGTGCTGCTTTCCTGACTGTTCTCAGCTTGCTAGTAAAGAACATCGTATCTACTCGTGTCTCAAGCGAAATCTCCAACTTAAATCGTGACTCCCAGCACGGTGCTATGATGATTATTTTCGCCTTCGTCAGCGCTCGCTCCACCTTTAAATAGGCCTATTTACCCAGAAATCCTTACGCGATGATAAAGAGTTCGCTCTATTTTTATTTCTTACTCCCTTAATTTTAAAGTTAATCTTTTCAAACCTGACATATGTGGGGGGGGGGGAGAAAAGCGACTGACTGACTGACTAATCACGATATCTCTAGAACTATTCAAGCTACAGACTTGAAATTTGGTAGACATGTTCCTTTCATAGAGTAGACATCCGCTAAGAACGGATTTTTTCGAAATTCAAGGGGCGTTTCGGGGGGTTAAGGGGCGTTATAAATAATTGTTTCCATGATTAAACTACTCGATGTACAATCTTGAAATTGGGAAAGCAGATTCCTTTCATAGAGTAGAGATCCACTACAAAATGAGTTTGGTGAAAATCGACCCCCAAGGGGCGTTGCGGGGGCTTAGGGGGCGTTATAGATGATTATTTCCATTTTTAAACTTTTTGACGCACTGTCTTTAAATTTGATAAATAGATTCCTTTTGTAGAATAATGGTCAGTTACAAAACGGGTTTTGTGAAAACACACCTCTAAGTGGCGTTGCGGGGGATTAAGAGGCTTAATATATAAATATATCCGTTTTTAAACTACTTCACCTACCTGCTTGAAAATTGGTAGCCAAGTTTCTTTCTTGGAGTAAATATCCGCTTCAAAATGGATTTTGGGAAAATTGACCCCCAAGGGATGTTGCGGTGGGTTAAGGGCAGATATAAATAATTATTTCTATTTTTAAACTATTAGACGCACAGTCTTGAAATTTGGTAAGCAGATTCCTCTCATAGGATAGAGATACACTACAAAATGGGTTTCGTGAAAATCGATTCTCAAGTGGTGTTGAGGAGCTTAAGGGGCGTTATTGATAATTATTTCCATTTTTGAACTACTGGATGTACAATCTTGAAAATGATAATCAGAATCCTTTCATGGATTAAAGATCCCCTATATCAGCGGTTCCCAACCGCCGTTCCGCGGCACACCAGTGTGCCGTCTGAAGCACCGTGGTGTGCCGCCGGGTCTGGGTGTCACGGTGCTGTGCAGCGCTATAACTCCTCCCGTCACTCCCCCGTCGGAGTCATAGGTGGTCACGGCGCTGTGCAGTGCTATAACTCCTCCCCCTGCCTCCCTCCCCATGAGACGCAGGCAGACGCCTCACACAGTGTCAGAGAGACAACGGCTGCTGTGAGGAGAGAGACACTGATACTGCAGTGATGGACAAGTTTTTGAAAAGGAAAGAACTGGACTCTGAACAAAATCTGGAGCCAGATGAGAGCCCAAGTATGAGTGGGGGTCAAAAGAAAGCAAAGATGGTTAAATTCTCTGGCGCAAGGCAATATAGCGAAAGCTATATTTCAGTTGGATTTACTTTCACTGGAGATGAACACAAACCAACTCCACTGTGCGTGGTGTTTGGTGAAAAGCTAGCTAACAGTGCTATGGTCCCAAGCAAACTTAAACGCCATCTCCAAACGAAACACCCTTTACTTCAAAACAAGAATGTAGACTATTTTGTTCGCCTGCGTGACAACATGGAGAAACAGGCAACTTTTATGAGAAAAACAACAAAGGTAAATGAAAGAGCTCTTAAAGCTAGCTATCAAGTTGCTGAACTTATAGCCAAGACAAAAAAGTCGCACACTGTGGCAGAGACATTAATACTTCCTGCCTGCAAAGCTATTGTAGAGGAGATGCTCGGACCTGAAGCAGCAAAGGAAATAGCCAAAGTCCCTCTCTCAAACAACACAATTTCCAGACGTATTAATGACATGTCTGCAGACATCGAAAGTGTGGTTTTGGAAAAGATCCGTATCAGTGAGAAATTTGCATTGCAACTTGACGAGTCTACTGATATCAGTGGACATGCTCAACTCTTAGCTAATGTGCGTTTTGTTGATGGTGATGCAATTAGAGAAAACTTCTTTTTTTTGCAAGGTATTGCCAGAAAAAGCAACAGAAGAAATTTTTCGGGTCACATCAGAATACCTTGATCAAGGAGGACTTAAGTGGGAAAACTGCACAAGTGTCTGCACCGATGGAGCTGCAGCCATGGTCGGGCGCACCAAAGGCTTTGTAAGCAGAGTGAAGGAAAGAAATCCAGATGTGATTATTACGCATTGTTTTTTACACCGCGAGGCCGTCGTAGCCAAGACTTTACCATCAGCCTTAGTTCATGTGTTGGATGATGTTGTGCGCATGGAAAACATTGTAAAGTCACGACCCATGAAAAGTCGCATATTTGCAGCTTTGTGTGAGGAGATGGGAGCAAAGCATAAAACCTTGCTGTTTCATACGGAGATCCGGTGGTTGTCGCGTGGCAAGGTCTTGGTTCGTGTGTATGAGCTGCGGGAGGAACTTAAAGTGTTTCTGACAAATGAGGGGTCAGATTACGCAAAGCAGCTTGCAAGTGATGAGTGGTGTGCAAGGCTGGCATACCTGGCAGATATATTTCATCATCTGAATGAATTGAACACCCGAATGCAAGGCCGAAATGAAAACCTGCTTACAAGTACAGATAAAATAAATGGATTCCGTTCAAAGGTGCAACTCTGGCATCAACACGTGGAAAGTGGCAATCTTGAAATGTTCACACTCACCATGCAATGGCAAAGTGTTCACACTGCTGCACTGTGTGAGATAATAGTTAAGCATTTAAAAACTCTTGAGGAGAAGTTGTCATTTTATTTCTCTTCAGTCTCCACTGAATGCTTGACTGGGTTAGGGCCCTTATAGCTCAGCATCAGTTGTTGGAAAGGAAATGACTTTACAGGAGCAGGAGGAACTAATTGAACTGAGACAAAATCGTGGTTGCAAGCTAAGATTTGCTGATCTGCCTTTGGACAGTTTTTGGTTGGATACTGCCAAGGAGTTTCCCCTTCTGGCAAACAAAGCTATTTTGACATTGCTCCCTTTTTCCACTACATATCTGTGTGAGATTAGCTTTTCAAGCATGATTGCTATGAAAACCAAATACAGAGAGAGACTGAGAACTGTTGACGAAGAGCTACGTGTGTGTCTTTCTTCGATTCCAGCCAGAATATAAGCTTTGTGTTCAGCCAAACAGGCCCAGGTTTCGCACTGAAAGTATTTTATAATTTTTCACTATTCTGTTTACTTAATATTTCATAATAAAGTAATTATAAAATACTTTCTTTGTGCTTATTTGATTCCTATTCAAGAGAATTACTTTACTATAGTCAGTATAGGCACAGAGTTAATTTTTTAACATTTTTTAATGGTGGTGTGCCTCGTGATTTTTCCCCCGCGACAAGTGTGCCTTGGCCAAAAAAGGTTGGGAAACGCTGCCCTATATAATGTGTTTTGTGAAAATCACCCCCTAGGTGGTGTTGCGGAGGCTCAAGGGGCGTTATTGATAATTTTTATGCATTTTTAATTTATTGAATGCACAGTCTTCAAATTTGGTAAGAAGATCCCTTTCATAGAGTGCAGTTCCCCTACAAAATGGGTTTTGTGAAAACAGACCCCCAAGTGGTGTTCCGGGGGCTCAAGTGGCGTTATAGATAATTATCCCCATTTTTAAATTATTAGACGTACAGTCTTGAAATTTGATAAGCAGATTCCTTTCGTAAAGTAGAGTATCGCTACAAAATGGGTTTCGTGAATATCAAATACCTAGTTTAATTTCGGGAGATTAAGAGACGTAATCGATAAATATTTCCCATTTTTTAAACTATTAGATCTTTCTGCTTGAATATTGGTAGGCATGTTCCTTTCATAGAATAGAGTTCCTTAACAAAGAGTAAAACGAAAATTTACCTCCAAGGAAGGTTGCGAACGGTCAAGAGGAGTTATATAAAAAAATTCCTGTTTTGAATTGTTAGACCCACATACTTGAAATTTGTTAAGCATGTTTCTTTGGTTGAATAAGGATGAACTGAAAATGCATTTTACGGAAATCAACTCCTGGGGGGAGCAGGGGGTTACTGGGGCGTACTGACAAAAAAATTCCTTCTTTCGAACTATAAGAACTATAATAAGGAAATTTGGTTCACAATTTTCTTTTGTTGAATTGAAATCCACGAAGAACGGTTATTTTGGAAAACGACTCTCAACGGGATTACGGGGGTATTGATAGAAAATTTCGTTTTTTTTCCGTTAGATTTGGCTTGTATGTTTATTTTACAGAGTAGAGATCCATCGAAAATTGGTTTTGCTGGAATCCACTTCATTGTAGTGTTACGAAAATGCAAACATCATTCTATACTTCAATTTCAGAGATTTTTAGAAGATACAAATTAGATTAGTTGTGCCCTTTTTATCAAGAGTCGACAGTTACCAGTATAAGTATGTTTTTCAGTACAATCGAATACTTAATGATAGGACTTAGATATTAATAGTTTTTATATATATATATATATATGTATATTTCAAAAATATACTAAAAATAGTTATATAACTAAGATAACTATCGTCATAATAGAAAAGATTTAGCCACAGAAATACTAATATCAGCCTTAGGAACTAGGAATGCAGGTTTAAACAAAGTTTTCTGGCCAGCCAACCTTCACCTGAATTTGCTAGTATTCTGGGCCATAGGGAAAGCAATAAATTTCTAGAGAAGTTTAACTATATTATAGATAAAACCATAATCTTATTAATGTAATACTATAATGTTATAGCCTTTAATAATTACTAAAATATTTAAAATCAAAGCCAAACTAATAGACTTTATATATATTTATATATATATTATTTTATATATAATATATATATATAAGCAGTATGTATTTATAAAACATTATGAAATACCCAGGCGAAGTGGGTGGGTAATGGCTAGTGTTAATATATATCTATACATTTTCTATGCTGCAGTCATTTGAATTTTTATTGTACTGTATGTTGATAAAAGTGTCAACTTCAAAGGATTTCAATTTTGTAGACACGAAAAAACAAACAAGGGTATTACTTCTGGAACCTATTCTGATTTTCTAAGTGATGAATAAGTACGCAGTTGAACTCACCTACATTTTTTCTTTCATCTTTTATATAATTATTTTCACAATTTAACAAGCACGATAGATAAGAATTTGAAACTTAATTGGCTCAGCAAAGTCATTGTTCTGTAATTTTCAGAATAATACACTTGAAAATACAAGTAAATGAATGAAAGTTCATACGTACTTTAAAAAATATGCATCCATAAACGTATAATGCTGTATGGTGAAGAACATACAATATATTTTAATAATTTGTGAGATTCATATTCCACTTTTTTTTCCAGAAATCAGGGAATAAATCAGTTCGATACTGAAGAGCATGATCATATAGAAATTGAGAAGCAAATATCTATCTATATTCTTAAAATACTGATTGCATAAATTTTTCCCAATATTAAAAAACAAATTACAATAAAAGAAATTTCTAATTAACAATTTTACTATACTACAACTGACATTTTAAATTTCACATTATTTTTATTTTACCTCTTTATAAGCTTAAAATTCATGAGTAGTTGCATATACATGCATAATTCTGTAAATTTTTTTAAAAAATTCTTTTAATGCAGGGATAGCAAACGTTACATTCTGATTAAGGCCAGCACTTTCCATTCCTTCCTGGATAAGCTTGTCTTTTACAAAACCGAATAGAAGCAGAAGGATATTGTACAGAAAAAATAAATTCATTGCAAATAACATTAAGTGATTCGCCTATGAAAACCTTAACAGAGGGTTTCATTGCAAGAGATTTTTTTAGTGTATTCAATGTTTTAAATATTGAAAATACGTTAATGTCCACCCAAAATAATATTTTGTAACCCATCGATATGTTTTTTGGTAAAATTAAGGACAGGTATGTCCAACACACACACAATAGAACACATGTTTAGTTAATCTAAATTTTACTTATTTTACACATCTTCACAGTAGTTAACAGAGGTACTTAAAAAAAAGGTACCTAAAAAATTAGGACGCAAAAATCTGATATGTAACCATACATGTCATATCAAAAACAAGTATACATACATATAAATCAAAAATTTGTTTTTTAAATAATTTTAGAATATTACAGGGAAAAAGAAAAAACATTTTTGAGAAACATTCACTACAGAAATTGAAAAATATTTTAATTTACTACAGCTTCATTAATGTTTATACTTGATGATTAATCAAGTGCCATTTTAAAACATTAGAAGTCAAAATTATGATTTACCATTTGTAAAATTACATGTAAAAAATTATGAAAACATTTCGAAAGTCTTTACTCGCTGCGCTATTTTAGGTAAAAGATATGATTTATCGAGAATTGAATTCCAAATATGATAATAAATTCGCATTAAAATTTTTTAATTAAAATGTGTGTATAATAGATTATGTTTATGTCCATATATGGAATATAAAAGTCCTCCTCGCTCTTACATGATCAAAATAGAAAAGTCATTTTTGAATCCATAATTCTTTTACAAAAAAAAATAATAATTGTAATATATTTGTGAGATATCAATTAGCAGAACATTTGTTTTTCAGAGTTTTGACTGTTGGATAAACCTATCACACAGATGTACAAATTTTTTTTACTATGTATTACAAATAAGCATTTATAGGTATTTGCACAATTTGTAGAAGATTTATCATTATAGATTAGATTTGCTTTATATCATTAGATTTATTTTTACATAAATATAAAAGTCTAAAAAGACATGTATATTGATATTATCCTGCTTATAAGTCCCTGAATAAATTTGTTGCATTGAGTTACTGACAAATATTGACCCAAGAATAGTACTTGGATCAATTGTATATTTATTGAGAATTAAGTCATGAAACTTAATATATGGCTTTATGTATAGACATTTGATTCTGTGGGATGTTGTTGCATAATACAGCCAATAACTGGAGCTGTTCCTGCTCATGTTTGAACGCAGTAATAATAATAACATAATTTTTTAAAGTTCTTGATGTGTTTTTACTTAGCGAAATTATTTGGCAGTTTAATACGTAAGTTCCAAATTTTGGAATGGTATGAGTACTGATTTAGCATTTCTTTGACAAACTTTGAAGTAATTTAATATTTTGCTCAAGTATAATTTGGGAAACTGAAAAGTTTCTTGAAATTTAGAATTTTCCTGATAAACTAATGATATAATCAGTTAATTATCTTGCTTATAAGTAGTATAAACTGTTATTTTGATTAGAATGGAACTCAGTTTATTCATGATAAACTTTGGGAACTTGTTGATGTATAATAATGATATTAATCTTTAATAATATATTTTCATACGTTAAACTTCAGAGGGAGAATTCTGTATCTTTTTTTCCTCTCTCTCTCTCTGATGTTTTTT
>BMAO01031977.1:0-20136 GCA_019973975.1 Trichonephila clavata | reverse complement strand
CAAGGATTGTTTTTTCAAAAATAAAACATGCCAAACAGAACGACCCAAAGAAATAATCCATCAAGAAATCCAGGTACTTCTTCAAATTCAGTTTTCACAGCTTCAAACCGCGAAGAAAACGTCTGTGATAACACTTGGATCCTGGACAGTGGAGCATCCTGTCATATGGCCAAAGACCCAGCATGGTTTCAGCAAATAAGTCCAGAAATCATGGATATATATTTGGCAGATAAAGATTCCAAAATTGTAAGTCAAGGAACAGGTAACGTTTCAGCTAAAACTGTGAGTACAAAGCATTGTAATTCTATTAATTTGACAATTACTAATGTCAGTTATGTTCCTCAATTAAGATGTAATTTACTGTCTGTAACATGTTTAATGGATAAAGGTTGTAAGATTAAATCAGATAATAATTGTGTATTGATATATGATAAAAATAATAAGTTAATAACAAAAGCATTTAAAAATAATGGTAGATTAGAAATAAAATTAGAACCTGTGTATAATTCTGAGTGTTATTTTTCTGACCAATCTACTAATAATTATGAAATTTGGCATAACAGGTTATGTCATTTAAATTGTAAATATATGCTTAAAATGAAAGATTATATTGATATTGATAATGTAAATAATTTCAGATGTGAAACTTGTGATATAAGTAAGGTAACCAGAAAAACTCATCGTAGTATTGAAATAAATCAGAGTTCACAAATTCTTGAGTTGCTCCATGCCGACCTGTGTGGTCCAATTAGTATCGAATCATATGGTGGTGCAAAATATTTTATGGTAAATTGTAGATGATTTTTCTGGCATGTACTTTACTTATTTCTTAAAAAATAAAAATGAAGTGTTTGATATATTTTCTCAATTTAAAGCTAAATATGAAAATTTAACTGATAAAAGGATTAAAAGGATGAGAACTGATAATGGGTTAGAATTTGTAAATGAGCAACTAGATACTTTCCTTGCTAATTCAGGAATATTTCATGAAAAAACTATTCCATACAACAGTGAAAGTAACGGTAAAGCAGAAAGAGCGAACCGTGTTCTTTTAGAAAGAGCTAGATCTTTACTATATGAAAGTAAGCTTCCTTTAAAATTTTGGGCCGAAGCTATTAATTGTAGTATCAGGTATCTAATGTAACACCACGAAAAGGGAAAGAAAAAATTCCATTAGAAATTTGGACAGGTAATAAACCGAAATTAAATTATCTGAAAAAATTTGGCTGTGTGGCCTATTTTCACGTTCCGAAAGTATTGAGAAATAAATTTGAAGTTCCAGGAAGACGTGGAATTATGCTAGGATATGCTAGAGAAAGGAGGGGATATCGAATTTATGATATTAAAAATCAAAAAAAAAAAAAAAAAAAAAAAAAAAAAAAAAAAAAAAAAAAAAAAAAAAAAAAAAAAAAAAAAAAAAAAAAAAAAAAAAAAAAAAAAAAAAAAAGTAATTGAAGAGAGATCATTTAAATATTCAGTTTTTTTTTTTTTTTTTTTTTTTTTTTTTTTTTTTTTTTTTTTTTTTTTTTTTTTTTTTTTTTTTTTTTTTTTTTTTTTTTTTTTAGATCATTAAATTCAATGAATCTTTAAAGGGTAGTAGTTATTTAGGTGAAACTGAAAATGAAACATGGGGTATTGACTCGTTTTTTGAAATCTCTCCCGAAATAAACGAAATTAATCAAAATTCAGAAAATAGAGTATTGTCTAGTTTTGAAATAAATAATGAGCCTGTGGTAATTGAGAATGATAACTCAATTCCCCTTCAGACTACATCATCGCATCAGACAGGCAGAATCCAACTCCCAGTATTTGAGTTGAATGATGTACAAAATCAAATCCCTGTTAGAAGGTCGGAAAGACTAAAATCTAAGCAGATGTCAGTTCATTTAACGGATAATGTACCGAACTCTTATTTTGAGGCAAAAAATAGTGCTAATTGGGAAAATTGGAAATTAGCAATGGAGAATGCATTAGATTCGTTAGATAAACATAAAGTATGGGAAGTAGTACAAAAACCTGCAAAATCAAAATTGATAAAAACTAAGTGGGTGTATAGTTTAAAACAAGAGGATGCTGGGAAAATTTTTAAATACAAAGCCAGGCTTGTAGCAGCTGGTTTTAATCAAATTAAAAATATAGATTATTCAGAGTCGTATTCACCAGTTGTAAATATTGAATCTTTTCGATTGTTAATTGCACTTGCAGCTAAATTAAAATTAAATGTTAATTTCTTTGATGTAAAAACTGCTTACTTATATAGTGATTTAGAAAAGACTGTGTATGTGTTACCTCCACCTGGTTATGAGAAATTAATTGGAGATGACAAAGTTTGTAAATTGAAAAAGAGTATTTATGGTTTGCCACAGTCAGGTAGAAACTGGTATATGAAATTAAGGTGTGAATTAGAAAAATTTGGTTTAAAACAATTAGCTTCTGATAATTGTGTATTTATTAAAACTGATAATCAAATTGTTCTTATATTATGTATGTATGTAGATGATTTAGCTATTTTTTGTAACAATGATAAAATGTATGAAGATATTGTAAATAAGATTAAAAATGTATTTGAAGTGGTTGAAAACAAAACTGATAAGTTTTTAGGTATGGAAATTGAAAAACATGAAAATGGTATTTATTTATCTCAGTGTGAATATATTAATTCATTATTGATTAAATATAATTTAGAAAATTGTAAAAGTGTTAAGACTCCAATTGTGAAAGGGGAAGATAAAAGTTTTTCTTCTACAAATGAATTTATTGACATTACTATGTATCAGGAATTAATTGGTGAACTTTTGTATTTAGCTAATAGAACTCGCCCTGATATTTCATTTGTAACATCTTATTTATCACAATTTAATCATAAACCAGAGAAAAGACATAATTTGGCTAAAAGAGTATTAAGATATTTGATGGGTACAAAAAAGAAAAAATTGTTTTATGAAAAAGAATTTGGTATTTTAAATGCTAGTTCAGATGCAAGTTGGGGAAATGCAGAAAATGGAAAATCATTTTCTGGTGGTGTAATCTTACTTGGTAATTCATTAATTTTATGGAAATGTCGTAAACAGAAAAGTGTTAGTCTATCAACATGTGAAGCAGAGTTATTTTCTATTTCTGAAATTTGTAAAGATATAATTTGGACTGTAAATTTGTTAACTGAATTAAAATGTAAACAATTTATAAATAATGCTGTAACTTTAAATTCAGATAGTCAAGCAGCAATTCAGTGGATTAAGGGTACCCGTTCTTCAAATAAATCAAGGCATATGAATTTACGTTTTCATTTTGTGAAAGATTTAATTGAAGATACTGCAATAAAATTGGAATACATTCAAACTGATGTTTTAATTGCAGATTTTCTTACTAAAGCCACGAATGTACAAAAGTTACAATATTCAATGGAAAAAATTTCATTACTCTCATGATTTTTATGTTACTGTATTTGTTATGTATATGTGTTTATGATATTGTAATTGTGTTTGAAAAAAAAATTGTATCACTCGCAGGTGTTGGGTTGAAGCGAGTGAACTATTTTTTCTGGCGTAAGGATATCTGGGTGATACTCCCACGCGTTCTTTTCCCCGCTTAATCCAACGCACTTCTTCTACGGGGACCACACGATCTACACGCTGTGTGCTATGAACTTTATTTATGCTGTGTGCGGTATTTCTTAATCGTTTTATTTAATTGTCCATAATAAAGTGTGCTGTCCAGAAGAGGTCTGAAGAATTATTTTTACAAAAAGAACAACACTTTTAATTATCTTAGAATCAACGATTTATTTATATCCAGTTAATATACAGCATTGCAATAAACTATAACCATAGAAAGAGATTTTACCATAAGCAGATTCCTTTTTAATTAAAAGCTTTTATTTAACTTACAATGTATGTATGTATGTATGTATGTATGTAATTTGTTCGGGTGGAATCTTGCAACTCAATTTTGAAGCTGATATCTTCCTCCCATGGAGCTGAAATTTTGTATACACGTTTAGTTTGGATGACAATGCATGTTTTGACCATTTATATTCCGATATTGTAATTAATTAAAAAGATATTAATTAAAAACGTTAAACTAGTTTTGGGCGCCAACTTGGATATATCTGCATTGTTGTAATAATTTTATTGTTACAACAATGACAAAAGTTGGCGTCGAAAATCGGTTTTAAGCCAAACTGGAATTTCATAACGTTGAGCTATTGACTGTATTAATTAACTTTGTCTAAAAAATAATTACATTTCTACAACGTAAAAATAATCTAATTTCTACAAAATATGCAATTTTTTTTTACAAATTTCTATCTATTTTCTTGGATTTAAATTCAAAACAAAAAAAGTAGAGCTTTTTTTCAAGTAGATTGGTACATTGTATACCTTTCTGAACGCTGCCAAGTTAAACTGAGATGGAGTATTATAGAAATTCTAACTTTAACCCCTTAACTAGTTTGCCCGTACATCTTACGGGCTACTGAAAGTTAACCACAACCGGTTTGCCCGTGCGCTGTACAGGCACCGAAATTTTTTCTTTCTATATTTTATTTGCACAGACATTCCTATAATAAGGTTATTAGTATAGTGTGTCTTTAGGAGATGCAGAGAGAGAGAGTTTGTCCATGGTACTGAACTACTCTTCATTCAGAATTTTGGTAGTGGTGAAGGTGAGAATTTTTCACTGAAGGCAAGAATATATATTCTTGAAAATATTGGATAAAGAACAGGGATTTACAATGCAATGTACAATGCGTTGCCTAAGAAAAAGGAAAATGGATAGATAATCCAAAGAAGTCGATATTATCTCTATCCCCATTGGAATATAAGACTTAGTGTTACACTATTCTTCATATTGTGTGTGCATATAAATATGCACACACACACATGAAATCCTATCAATCGTATGAAAAAGAGGTATGAACATGAAATTTTTTTGGTAAATAGGAAGAAAATATATTTTAAGATATATGTGAAATATTCTTCATAGTACGCAGAATGTACTTATTAAAAGCAAACATTTAAGGATTTTTGAGTTCAAAAATTATAAAATAAAAAAAGGCGAGTAAAATTTTAAACCGGAGATTAAAATAAAAATCTTCCATTTTTGCGCGTTCTGTTAATTATTATGCTTAGTTACATGCAGTTAAAAAACGGGCTTCTTTTGGGAAAATTTTGGTCAAAAAAATTGACCGCTTAAGAGGTTAATCTATGAAGCTCAGACAAAAAATAATTATAGAATCGGAAAGATCATTTATTTCGTCCCGATACGGTATAATGTTTTTTACAAAATAATAATATTTGTATTTCTTACGATTTTTTTTTAAATAAGTCAAAATCGATGCGTTTTTATGAAAATAATGTCTAAATCGACGCGCATGATTTTTTTTTAAATGAATCGACATTCCATAATAAAACAGCTCATGATTTGCTCTCTTAGAATCAGTCATTTAAAAAATAAAATATCAAAAAAATTTTTTACGATTTTTCAAAAAATATTCAACATTTTAATATTTAATAACTTTGCCATTTATGAAGAAAATCTCATAAAACTTTTTTTCGTGTGTAGGATAATATTACCCAAGATCTGTACGAAGATTGAAAGAATTGCTTAAAATTTACGGATTTAAGAAAAAATTGTGTTTTTTGTCTAGTACCCTTTTTGCGAGAATTCATTTAGCTCGACTTTTCGAAAATAACCGGCTAACACCCAGCAACAATGATGCGTTGAATGAGATGAACAGACTAAGAAACCTGTCCAGTGATAACTAAAAAGTAAAAAATAAATTAAAAGTAAAAAAACTTTTTTAAAATCAAGCTTTTATTTAAACGCGCTAAAAAGAATAAAATAAATTTTCTTAAAATTTTTTTACTATCAACTTATAACGTCATTACACAATTTATATGATATAAAAGCTTGTCGCGAGATTTACCTCTGCAGATAAACAAGTAAATTAAATAACTTGATCTGATTGATTTCGATTTCTTAAAATTTTCAAACTAAGTAAATAAGAGTGCTTTAATCTTGCGACAAGCTTTTATATCATATAAATTGTGTAATAACGTTATAAGTTGATAGTAAAAAAATTTTAAAGAAAAATTTATTTTATTCTTTTTAGCGCGTTTAAATAAAAGCTTGATTTTAAAAAAGTTTTTTTACTTTTAATTTATTTTTTATCCAAATACACACATAGCTTTGACATGAAGGCATTATAAATTCTGTTGGCAAAATTTTCCTTTCTTACATAATGATTTTTCTCTATATTAATGCTCAAATTTTGCTACAAATCTTTGAAATAAGCACCAACAACATTTAATGGAAAATAATTCTTTTTCTCAAACATTGATTATTTACATCTCCTGTATTTATTGAGTTTATAATACTTTTTAAATATATTTTTAAAATTCTTTTTTCTTTTTTTGTTTTCTACGAAAAAGAAATTTTTTTATATATATTTCTTTTTATTTTCTTTGTTTTATGGCATGATTTTCGTCATTAAAATGTTTTAAATTCATGCTATATTACGAAACACCTTTACTTTCCCAACAACAGATTTTTGAATAATTTTTACTTTAGAAAAGACCTTCTCTGTTATTTTATAAAAAAAGTTAGATGTATCGAGATTTTTTGCGGAAAAAGGATTATTAAAACATATATACATAATTAACGAAAGATAAATAAAATAGTTAACATAGAATGATTTCAATTACCATCATATATGGAGAAAATACCAAATATTTAAAAAAAATCATCATTGCAGGCTAAAATTTTTGAACTATGCTTTAAAAATTTGAATGATAGTTTATGCCATTTTAAAATTTCTTCCCTGCAATTAGTATTACAGAGTGAAAGACAACATGAGTTTAAATTCAAATAATGAATTACAAATTTACGCATAGAAGTTTTTAAACTACTTTAGATTTAGTTAATAATAAATTCTTAAAGAATAAGTTTTCATAAAACGTAAAATATAACAAAAATTATAAAATAAATTTTTTAAAAAATAATTACCTTTTTTCGCTTCTAATAATGATCGATTATGTCCGATCTGTGCTACAAAACTTTCGTATCTTATTTTCTCATAACTCTAACAAAGAAATAAAATTGTTCTTAAACTATTAAGTGCTCTCAATTAGTTAACATGACAAAAATCACAAAGATCCTCTTACCAATCTCTTTTAAGAAACAATCGGTGCTGAGTTGTTTATAAGAAAATCCGAAATCATAAAGAACGATGCAACATGTGGTTCGGCTTTTAAAAATGACCAGCATAAGTCGTTTCTTTCCCGAAAAAGATTATTTGCGAAGCACGCAACTTCAGTAACTATAGCAACGCGCATCATGCGTCATAAGCTTCAATTCATCGGGGTAAGAGCAGGGCGATCTTTAAAGCAGGAAGTGTCAAGAAAAGATCTCCTATAACGGTCAATAAATGCCCTTTCATTTTCTCGTAAAGGTAGAGAGAATGAAGAAGAATATTAACAAAAATAAGTGAAAATTCTGGCAGGCATTAAAAAGTAAGAATTTTTTTTATACCGAGGCAACAAAAATCTTAATTTCCATTTTTATAAAAGGTTTTATAATAAAGCGAAATTAGTCAATGAAATTAGATAACAATATTTTTATAACAAAAATATGTCACCATAAAGGACACAAAATAAGAAAAATAATGCGTGTGCTCTTTCGCCGTATTGTATAAAAGTTTTCGTAAAAACAACGGAAGATTTTTTTATTGAATATTTTTAACTCTGTCAAACATTGGTTTAGTTATTTAACTGTTGTCGGTTTAGAAAATAATTCTCATTCAGAAATCTACCAAATTGGGTGGAAAAAATTCTCTCTTTATCTTTTTGTAATGTCTGACAGCGAACGCAGGCCAGAAAAGAGATGAAAATTGCCAAGCAGAAAAAGAGAACATAGTACAATAAGAGAGTTGTTTTTTTTCAACACAGTTCAACAATAATGAGAGCAATAACACTAAGTGTTTAGTAGATTTAGATCCACCACAGGCACAGGTACAAGCAGCAACATGTCATGGAATACATTCAATAAATGTGCGAATAGTATCCTGAAAATATAATTCCCTTATTTGCTTTGGACCATTTGTCACTTCTTCCAGTGCTGCAAAAAACAATAATTCGCATCTCTGATAAGTTCAATGAGTGAAAGATTAGGGGTCTCCAGTGGCGTAACGTACACCCCCGCCACCCCGACATTGCGGGGGGCCCAGGGACTCTACGGGGCCAAAGTCTGAATTTGCAGGGGGACCCCAATATTCTCCGTTACGCCAATGGGAGTCTTCTGTGGCACATGAGTACCTTGCAGAGCTTGTTCGGTGATATCGGCCACCGCATATCCTTTACATATCGTTGGCCGTCATATTACCTATACGAATCAGCGGCGATCGACTATTATAGATGATGGCACCTCAAGCCATTCTGCCTTATCACACATTGTGATGTTCCACAATGGCCATTAGATAAGATTTGTTACCATATTTTACAGTTTTTGAATCAATCATTTCTTATGGCACTGGAATATGGTGCCGGCCCAGGGGCGTAGCTACCTCCGTAACAGTCATACAGGACCCCCAAGCTTCAAAGGCCCCCAAAATGTAAATGGACCCCAAATAAAGGATCCCAAGGAATTTTGATACAGGGTCTACTCAGTAACCTTTCACTTCCCAGATGATCACTAATCTGAACTCCAATCAAAATCTGCTGTCAGTTTCTCTGTTTTGGTGGTTAGTCGAAAATAATATAAAAACCAACATTTACTCCTTCAGCCAATTTTCCATTTTACTACTAAATAACATCTCTAATAAATCCTCTTACATCTTGATGAAATAAAATCTGAACAATTCTTACACAAAAGAATATGAAAACGCTTACTGGGGCGAAGTGTATAATAATAATACAGATAATGATATTGCGGATCACTTTGCTAAAATGACTACAATTTGTGAGTAGGAGGTGAGTGTCCCTGGTCATAGATTTTTCGAGTGCTGACGTAAAAAAATGAAATTGCTGATAAAGGAAAAAAACTCTCTCCTAATTGTAGAATTATCAGCTAACGTGTTGAAATGTTCATATTCATAGATAAAACAGTATGCAGTACAGCGAATTATGTATGAACGCGGGGTGATTGTAAGAAACAGAAGAGGTGGTTCCAGTATCTCCGGAACAGTTAAGCAATCTTGAATTTTTTCTTCCCTCTTGCAACAGTATATTGAGTCCTCAAAGAATGGCAATTGAGTCAAAAAGTCTCGAACGAAAAGCAGAATAGTGATTGGAATTTGCTTTTTGGCAAAAGAGAAGGGCGACTGACACGCATTGTATATAGTAGCAGATTTTAATGCAGTACAACTCAGGATCATTGCAAATCATATCCGAAAGCTTTACTGGACGGATCTTAAAACGAATTGGTTTTCATAACCGGCGTCCAACAAGTGACCTTTTAGTTTAGCTGTTATATAGAAAACTGCTTTTGTGAGCTACAGAAAGCTGAAATTGGATACATGATAAATAGGAGGTTGTCTGATCTGACGAGGTGAGGTTTCTTCTCAATGGATGTTGATGGCAGAGTCCGTTTGGGGCTTAAGAAGCAAGGAGGTAAGGATCTTTTAATCTGAAGGAACTAAGAACTGTTATTTCGTTAAAAGAGGTTAATATTCCTCTTTTTTCCACCACATATTAGTGGTGAGTCTGTGTGTATATAGCTGCGTCCCATGCGTCCAAACGAATAATTGGATATCCCTGCGATCAGAGTTGCAAACTTTATGGTTGATTAGGAAAGATTCAAAACACGAGTTAGAGTACTGATTTTACTGAATAAATTCGATGAATACATTATGCATTAAATCAAGGTTAGCTTCAAAATCTTCTATCATTTGGCATGGTACTGAAATCAGAAGAATGTCTATTCAGATCTCGTTTTCATCCCTTAATTTCAAAATCTTTTTCCAATAATCATTTTGTTTCTTTAAAATGAACGAGATAAACGTAAATTTAATAAATTAAATCGTATAATTCTAATCCATCTCAGAGCATTTTTCAATATAATTTTTAAAACATAGCCCCATCAGAAGTATTTGAGTTTAGATTTAATTTTACAATTTTTTTTTATTTAATTATAAATAACAAGATTTAGTACTTTTAAACAAACTGAGGTGTGAGGGAGGTACTCTCTGTCCGCCTAACTGCGGACCAATCCCATTGTACAAATTGTAACTGTTCCCCATTGTAACTGTTCATACTCATTGCTAAAACCGTAAAACAGTAATTTACATGTATTATGTAGTTCTATTTAATTTGTAACCATAATATTGAATAGGACTTACTGCCTTTTTCATTGTTCTCGTGTGTGAGATAAATAAATTTATTATATCACAACGAAAATTTTTTTTTATATATAAATAGAGAAAAGCACGATTTTCTTAGTTCATTTATTGCAAAATATCATAAGCATACCACCATTAAAGAAATTTAAGATTATTAGCTCTGTATGAGAACATTTGAGATTTGATTCAAAATTTTCAGGTTCTATTTAACTCTATGCAAAAAACAGAAAAAATCCTTCTTTAAAAATACATGCCTTTTTTTTTACATAGATTTATTCATAAGAGATTTAATTAAATTTTTATTCTTCATTTTGCTCATTTATTGCTATGCTTCATTTAGGGTTCTGAGTATTTCCACTCAGCATATTAATCACATCCAGTATGGATCAATGCAGAAAAAAAATAGAAATAATATGTTTAATTTATAGGGAAAACTTTTTCTAGCCTAATGAAAATAATAAGCGACGAAGTGGTGGCGCCGCCCATTTTCATCATCTTTTCTGAAGCACATCTAATGACAGGTCAGTAAATATTGTTTGAGTCTTATATTTGATCTCTCAATAACCTCCTAAGTAATTGTGTCCATAATCGAAGCATTTTTATTTTATCAAAAGGTTTATCGGTTTTTAATCTTTGATGAAATTCATAAAAAATTATTCTGGTTTGAAGTTGGCAAACATTTATCCATGGATCATAAGTTCATTTATATTGAACAAACAAGAAAATAAATTAGGTAACATTTGATTTACGTCACACTTTCCAGAGCAACACAAAGACCACTGACGATGGTTCTCGTAATTTTGAATTATGGTCATGTAACGAGGATGATATCTGAGCTGGTACCTCACTCTCCAAATTTCCGCACCACACCAACGTGAGGACTTTGAAACTCGACAGACTTAACGTGCATCATCCCCTCTACACGGTGGGTCTTCAGTGGCACCAAAACTCGAATTCATGACTACTTTGTGACTATGACCAATCGGCTAACGCGGAAAAGAAAATAAATTATACATCAATATAAAATATTAAAAAAAAATCTATTCAAACATTTATTCTTTTCTGCTCTTTTTTTATGTGAATTTGTAAGTACCTGTATATTCGATCTGTGCAATATTGAAGATATTCTATAAAATCATCGATTTTGCTTTTAATAAATGAACTTTTATATAGTATCAGGTATATATATATATATATCGTCAAACACAAATAAATCCAATTATTCTCTTGGGTTAAAAAAATGGGGGAAAAAAAGGCCGATGTACTCCAAACAGTAACTGATTCTCTTCAAATTCTCAAAGCATTTCTTTCCTGCAAGACAGCAAAGTACTTATCCCGACTAAGAAATGATAAATATTTAGTCATGACTGAATACTTATCGTTCTATGTGTGTGACTGTCATTACATGTCAACTTTATGACTCTCATTACATGAACTCTGTGACAGTCATGTAATGACAGTCGTAGAGTTCATTTTTATAGCGTTATATAATCCATAGCTGCAGAATGGCTTTATTTATTTTATTTTTTTGCCATTCTTACTGTTCCTTATTCCTTGCACAATCAAAAACCTAAAAAAAAAAGGTAACATTAAAAGTGCAATATCAAGAAGGAGTGGACAAAAACATTACGCATATTTCCCGATAGGCACTCTTTCACCGAGTAATGCAAAAGATGGGAAATGCGCCTCCCCCTTCCCTGTTGAGTATGATATAAGGAAACTGCAGAATAGGTAGCATCCGTGTTACTATTACCGCTGGGGAAATCATATTGTAACTTTTTTTCTTACCTCAGAGGACATGTAATAACACAAAATGATAAGCTGCCGCCCACGGAGGCAGTTCTAGCAGACACGAAGTACATGACTACTGGACTGTTAGATTTGTCAATACATCAAACCTCAGCCGACACCCACCTAGATGTATCAGTGGTGTACCCAGCTACGACAAAGATGGTTGGAACAAGACTAGTCTGAAGGGTTCAGACAGTGGCTTAACGTACACCCCCGCATCGCAGAGGGGAGCAGGACTTTAGGGGATCCAAAACTGACTGACGCTAATTACGTATTACACCAGTTATGTATATTAAAAATTAAAGGCAAAATCTAACTTTGCAGGGGGATCTAATATTCGCCGTTACGCCACTGGATGTAGGTGTGGCTGGAGCGAAGCTTGCAAGGGTAGATCAATGCATTCAATGATAAGCGGTGACAGTCCCGCCAGCCACCTCTCCTGACATTTGGTAGTGTGTTCAGGACACTCTTAATGTTCCCGTATCGACCACAACCTTTATCCACAGATTGGTTCCGAATGGCCTACACACGTGGCGCTTATTAAGAACACTTCTATTGATCTCACACCAGTGGCGTAACGGAGAATTTTAGAGCCCCCTCCCAAAGTCATGTTTTTGGGCCCCAAGCCCAAATGTGTTTTTGGCATCAGTCAGACTTTCGGCCCCTCCCCCCCACAATGAGGGGGTTAAGGGGCGTACGTTACGCCACTGCCTTACATCACAGATGACTCCGTTTAAAATGCCATCTTTACTCACACTGACAGTGTACTTAGGCGTGTTGCTCAAAGTATCGCCCTCCGTGGTGGTTCTACAACATACTGAACTCTGACATTGTTCTCACTTTATGTTACGAGTATCATTCCAAAACATACATATATGTAACTTATTGTTTGTTGTTGTCTCTCTCAGTTCTTGTTTCACTTTCTGGCCACTCCTTCATTGTGTTGTATTTTCAATTTCATGTAGTGCAACCGGAAGACTTGGAACAGACTTCAAAGCGTTGAGTACAAAATTCGAACAACAACAAACAACAGGTCTTCATTTAGGCTTTATGGCTACGGGTGTGCAAATGTACTGACAATTAAAACAGCGGGAAAAAAATGCATTGTCAGAATGGAAACTGAAAAATTAAGAAGCATGCATACAAACTGCTGATAGTGCAACAAGCCCTTATTGCTCTAATAACTCTTAACCTAGTATATCCACTGCTTAAGTTTCTCAACTAATGCACTTTCCCCTATTTCGTGGTATTTACAAGAGAATCACCTTTAAAGGTGTCAATCTCGATGCTCTATCTCATTGAAATTCTAGTCCATTCTATGATGCTACCATCTATGAATGTTATTGGAGCTGATTGCGAACACTTCTCTGTAACTTAATCTATCATATGATTCCAAAGCAAATTTGGACTCGTCCGTGAAAAGGATGTTGCTTCAATATGAGGTATCATATAACTAAGATTAATTGATTGACACTGTGACGTCGTCACAATGGAGAAAGCGCCTCTATTCATAAACATTTCCACAGCTGGAGAAAACGTGTTTTTAGCTGCATTGTGTTGTATCAGACAGCTGGACCGTCGGCGTCGGTGTGTCTGGGGACACTTTGGGCTAGGCATCGCTGCATTATTTCTATTCATGGGCAGTGATTGTACGTCTTGAATGCTGGCGCCTCTGCAGGCGGCGGTGAGGTGTTTGAAGTGCCAGATGTCAGCCGGGCCCTTGTCGCCGGGAACCTTTGAGAGGGACCGGACTTTTGTCATCTCTGCACGAATGGATGACGTGCAAGACCGTTGGTGCCGGGTGCAAAACCCTGAGGTCGGCCAATGGGGATTGATGAGGGGCGTGGAGTGAACCCGCCCCTAGCGTTTATAAGAAGTGGACTTCTTCGACGATGGATTCGGAGAGAGAAGCCTGCTGACGGAGAAGACTCCTGAGAGACTCGTGATAGACTCCCACGAGAGATTCCCGGAATTGAACCCTGCGGACGAAGGAAGAGACTCCACCAGACTCCTACGAGAGATACCCAAGAGAGAGGCCTGCTGACGAAGGAAGGAGCAAAGAGACTCCGAAAAGACGGCTGATAGAATACAACGAGAGATTCTCTAATAATTAGCTTAACGTACATGTTCAATGTGGTGCCACTACGTTACAGCTAATTAAATTGGTGGCAGCGGTGGGATTGGCATTTGGCAAATTAATTAAATGCCCGAATCCTTTTTTATTTAAATTAACTTTTGAGAAAAAAGAAATAACAAAGAGAGAAAATGCCAGCCGTGTGTGCGAGAAAAATAAAAGAACTTTAAACAACGCAAATTTCTCCTGAGTTCCTGTGGTGTCTCCATCCTTATCGGTAAAGTGTGTTCCTGTTGCTGGAAAATTCCCGGAGAGCCTGCTGTCCATTTTACTGTATGTGAATCGTCTTGGGTGAATCAACGAAAGAAACAAGCGGAGGAAAGCCGAAAACAGACCCTGATGTCCGTCGGCAGATTTTGAAGGAAGTCAAGAGTATTTACTGCTGTGAATTCCTGTCCAGGTGTGCCCTAGATTTTGGCAGTGATTCGAAACAGAAAGGTGAGTCTTTTCTTTGAGATTATACTCGGGGCAGCAATTGATTATTATTATTGTTATGATTAATGTATGTAAAATTTTGGTAGTAAATAATTTACGTACTAAGTAAAGTTAGCAAACACTAGAAAGAGAGACTAGAAGGATTTTTTAAGTTTTGTATGATGTATAAATGGGCGATTTATTAGTATTGTTGTTTGTGAAATATAGTTAAGTATATAGTAGTTATACTTGTTTCGTTGGTACAGTTACTGTGCAGAGTACTGTATTGTTTTTAATATTTGCGCACATTTGTGAAATATAGTTAAGTATACAGTAGTTATACTTGTTTCGTTGGTACAGTTACTGTGCAGGGTACTGTATTGTTTTTAAGATTTGCGCACATTTGTGAAATATAGTTAAGTATATAGTAGTTATACTTGTTTCGGGGTACAGTTACTGTGTAGAGTACTGTATTGCTTTTAAGATTTGTGCGTTTTTGTCAAATATAGTTAAGTATACAGTAGTTATACTTGTTTCATTGGTACAGTACTGTGGAGAGTTCTGTTTTGTTTTAGGATTTTTGTGAATTATAGTTAAATCTATAGGTCTAGTGTATTTCTAGTGTGCGTTGAGTTTTGTATAATTTTTGGGACAATTAAGCTTAGTTTTGGGTTTTGTGTGTATTAGTGCATCATGTCGTACTTATTAAGGCAAAGAAAAGAAGTATTGGTAGAAATGGCGAAAGAATTGGGAGTTGAAGCCGATAATACCTTACCTAAGGTAGAAATTACGAAGAGAATATGTCAGAGTGAACAATATGTTGAGGAAACAGCTAAATGTCTGTTGGAGTGTATTTTGGATGAAAAACGTGAACGTGAAAAACTTGAACGTGAAAATAAAGAACGGGAACTTGAACGGGATTTTGAGGAGAGGAAACTAGTTAGGGAATTTGAGTTGGAAAAAATTAGATTAACTAATAATACAGATACGATAAGTGTATCGTCTACCGATTTTGAGGGGCAAGGAGGTAATAGACGGGTTAATTTAAGAGACTTAGTGCCTAAATTAGATATTAAAAATGCGGACATAAATTTATTTTTCGAAATTTTTGAAAGGCAGGCGAAAAAGGAAAAAGTGGCTGAGGATCGATGGGTTTCCCAACTCATTCCGTTATTGCCGATGGAAATAGCGGAGATAGTGGTGAAAGAACCACCGGAGATAGGCGACGATTACCCTCACATAAAAAATCTGCTCTTAGCCCGGTTTCAACTCACGCCGGTGGCCCTTAGAGATAAATTTGAGTCGCATCAACGCAGACCAGGTGCGATGTGGGCTGATCTGGTGTTCGAGCTCAGGTCCTACCTAGACAATTGGCTAGTCGGGATGAGAGTGGACAGTTTCGACGCGTTGAAAGAGCTACTAGTGACAGAGCAAATAAAAAAAAGAGCACCAAGTGATTTATTTGACCATTTTCTAGATACGTGGGATAGCTTCAAAGAGGCTAAAAGTTTAGCACAGAAATTGGACCATTTTGAGGCGATTAAAAGAGTGCATAAGAAGCCAGGTCTTGCGAAAACGTGGTATCGTAGGACCTATGATAAACCATCGCTCGAAAGTAAAAATAAATTAGCTAATTTTAGTGGAAAGGGTAGAAATGTTGGATCCCTGAATAGGGATTCTATTAGGCATGAAGTAAGCCATGGGAGTTCTCAGATTAGGCGAGAGGGTCTCATGGGATCGGAGAGTCAATTTGAAAAAAGGAAACCCATAATATGCTACTACTGTAATGAGGCAGGACACATAAAACCAGCTTGCCCCAGATTGAGGAAGAATAACTTTGAAACAGTAGCAAATTTAAATGTGAATACCGGGGATGAGGATCCATTTAAAAATTTTAAAGTAAATATGGAGATAAATGGCGTGGATCGGGTATGTTTAAGGGATTCAGGGTCAGCTATAGACGTCTGCGCCCGGAGCTGGATTAACGAAAATGACCTCCTAGGCGAATATGTTTGGGTAAAGAGCCCATTAGATGAAGTTTGCCACTGTTTGCCTCTGGCTAAAATTAAAATCACGACAAAGAGAGGAGAATTTTATACCAAGGCTGCTATAAAGCAGGATAAATGCGATTTCGATATGTACATATTGGGAAACCGGACGGCGGAGCTTATCGAAGCAAGCGATCAAGGCGTACAGTTGATTAACGCTGTGGTGACCAGGAGTAAAGGAATATGTCCGTCCCTTGAGAGGGGAAAGGAGACAAGTGACGGGGTTTTGAACGAGAACCGGGCAAAACTTGCGGAATTCGTTTCCCCGCCCGAAGGGGAAGAAAATGACAGCCTTGAAATTCCTGCGTTTGAAGAAGGAGGTGAAATGAGTTTAGCAGAACTGAAAGGCTCCGAATTTATAGAGGAGCAAAGGAAATGCCTGGATCTCAAGCAATTATGGGATAAAGCCCAAACAGAGGGAGACACAGAGTTTAAAATTATCAGAGGGAGATTAGTTAGAGTCGCGAGAACAAGGCGAGGGGAAGAAATCAGACAACTGTGCGTGCCCCTAAAATATAGACTCAAAATTAACAAACTTAGCCATGACGAGATAGGGGGACATCTGGGGGTGACGAAAACCAAAGATAGGATTCTAAGGCACTTTTTTTGGCCTAATGTGTACAAGGATGTGGAGGAGTTCGTTAAAACTTGCGACTCGTGTCAACGGGTAGGAAAGCCTCAGGATAAGGTGAAAGCCCTTTGAATCTCGTGCCGATTATTTCAGAGGTATTCTCTAAAATCAACATAGATGCTGTGGGGCCCCTACCGATCTCAACCAACCAAAATAGATACCTGATCACGGCAATTTGTGTTGCCTCGAAGTACCCTGAAGCTATACCGGTGGAAAGTATTACATCCCCCAACGTAATAAACGCCCTCTTGATTATCTTTTCTAGGATAGGATTTCTGCGCGAAATACAATCCGACTTGGGGACTTCTTTCACTAGTGAATTGACCACCACATTTTTCAATAGATTCGGTATAAAGGTAACGCGGTCCTCAGTCCACCACCCCCAGAGTAATGCAGTGGAAAGAGTGCATAGAACCATCAAGCGCATAATTAAGGCTTTGTGCGTGGAGTCGGGAGAAGATTGGGCTTATTGGGCCTTCCTTCGGCATTATTTTCTCTAAGAACGGTCACTCACGAAAGTACAGGATTCAGTCCGACAGAGTTAGTGATGGGAAAGAATTTGAGAACTCCCCAAACATTAATTTATGAGCAATGGATGGAGGAAGAATGCACGAGCCAACCAGTTGTGGAATACATACTGCAATTAATTAATAGACTTAAGCGTTGCCAAGATATTGCGACAACTAGAATGAAGGAATGCCAGCATAAAAGGAAAACGTGGTATGACCGCCAGGCCGTGGAACGAAAATTTGGGAGAGGTGATCTCGTCATGGTACTAGCCACCTCTAAACGGAATAAACTCGATGTGAATTTGATAGGGCCGGCAAAGGTGATAAATAGGATATCGGAGACGAATTATGTAATTGATTTACCCGGGAAAAGGGATAGAAGTACCATCTATCATGTAAATTTACTAAAACCATATAATCGGAGGCCCGAGTTAGTAAATCTGGTCATAGAAGAAGGCTCAGACGAAATAGAGGGGACGCCGAAATTCCATATCCAGAAAAACAATGTACGACGTTTGACTACCAAGAAATACTGGGGGAAAGCCAACTGCAGCTTAAACTATCCCCAGCTCAGATCAACGAATTAAAAAAGGTTATTACTAAAAATAAGGACGTGTTTTCCCCAGACCCGGGACAACCCATTTGATGGAAATGGATATCGAACTGACTTCCGACAAGCCCATTAAGACGAAACCTTATCGGATGTCCCCGAGGCAAATTAATATACTGCGAGAGGAAATTAAGCGTTTGTTAGAACTGGGTGTCATCGAGATAGGGCAATCCGATTTCACCTCGCCCCTTATTTTAGTAGAGAGCCCAAATAGAGACCCTCGACCGTGTGTCGATTATCGTCGTTTGAACGAGGTGACTCGAGCTGAGTTTTTCCCCTTACCAAATATGGAGGAGATCGTAGAAAAGGTGAGCGCGGCTCCTTACGTAACCGTTATGGATCTGTCAAAAGGGTACTTTCAGATTCCCCTCACACCGAGAGCGCAGAAATACGCAGCTTTCGTTACACCATTTGGCACATATATCCCCAAGAAGATGATGTTTGGATTAGTATGTGCACCCTATTATTTTTGTAAATTAATGGCCCAGGTTTTGGAGAGTTTAGAGCAGTTTGCCTTACCTTACATAGACGATATAGCCTTTTTTCCCAAGATTGGAAGGATCACGTAAAACATATCGGCACGGTCTTGGGAAGATTGAGGAAGGCGGGACTAACAGTGAAACCTTCTAAATGTAAATTCGCATAAGAGGAAGTCTTATTCCTGGGTCATAAAATTGGTTCGGGAAGCAGGTCTCCAAGTGATCTTAAGGTCAAAGTCATAGCAGATTTCCCTCAACCCACCACGAAAACTCAGGTACGGTGTTTTCTCGGGCTGGTGGGGTACTATGCCCATTATATCCCAAATTACAGTGCCATAGCTGCTCCATTAACCGACGCTCTAAAAGGAAGATTAAGAAAGAAAAGATCGCATGGGATGAGAAATGCGAGAAAGCTTTCGAGGAGCTAAAATCCAAACTCGTCTCCCAACCGATTTTGTTCGCTCCGGATTTTTCCAAAGATTTTATCCTGCAGACGGACGCGAGCGAGGTTGGGGCCGGAGTTGTTTTGTCGCAACGGATAGGTGAGGAGGAGCATCCCATTGTTTTCCTAAGCAAGAAATTTTCCAAAGCGGAGCGCAACTACAGCACTGTGGAAAGGGAATTAGCGGCGATAATTTTGGTTTAAAGCGGTTAAAGCATTATTTAGACGGACAAAAATTTGTTATAGAGACGGACCACAATCCCTTAAACATATCTAAACAAGCTGGGAGCACCAACCCGAGGCTGCAAAGGTGGCGTGATCTACAGCCTTTTAGTTCGAAATTAGACACAAACCCGGGAAGCCCATGGAAATGCAGACGGCCTCAGTAGATTAAATAATCAGTCATCGTAAATTTTCCTATTAAATTATTTTACTCTTTTTAGTATTTGTGTGTCTACATTGTTGTATTGTGTGTATATGGTGAAAAAAAGTATGTGATACTGAAATCTTTTGTGTCTCTCAGCAAGTGTAAGCACATAAGGTCTAGTACAGTATGACGTGTGATTTAACGTATATAATATTAGTAAAATGTTAGATTTAACTTATTCACTTAAAACTCAAATTTTTTAAGATAAGATGTAACATTAAGAAAGAATCCAAGATCAGAAATTAATTTTTATTGTAAAGTGTGTAAAATGTTATGGAATTTTGGATTTACTTATTATCATATTTTTGAGTGTTTTTT
>BMAO01031976.1:0-27617 GCA_019973975.1 Trichonephila clavata | reverse complement strand
TGTGACGATCCGCTTCATGAAAGCGGGGTCTTCCTGATACCGAAACAGATGTTGCAGTGCTAGTCCCATACGCAGTTTCTTTTGCTGGTCGGTGAGCTGCTTCGGAACCCAAGCGGCACACACCTTCCGAAATCGCAACCTCTCGTGAACAATTGTCCACACGGTTCCATAGCTGACAGCCACCTTCAGCGCCAACATTCGCAATGTGACACGCCGATCACTTCTCACTAGGTCGTTCACCTTGTCGATGAGATCGCTCGTGATGACAGTGTTTGCCTGGCCTGGTCTCTGGTCATCACCCACACTCTCACGGCCTGCACGAAAACGGGCACTCCATTTTCTGACAGACTTGTCAGAGACACATTTCTCGCCGTAAACGGTCACCATCCGCCAATGAATAGCTGCCGGTTTCTCACCTTCCACTGTTAGAAATCGGATAACATTTCGCTGCTCCTCAATTGTCGAATTTTGCAACGCGAACGCCATCCTGTCCTCATACGGACTGCCGCATCATTTGGACGCCGCTTTTTATAAGAGCCTTTGCTTTCCTCCTGCGCATGGGCGCCCGCGCATGATCTCTCTCTGATCCAAGTCAAAGCCTCCAATGGCATCCCGTGGTGTCTCGCTACATTCTCCCATGGCGGAATATGCAAATATTTAACTGTTTCATTTTTATGTCGTTTCGTACCTTTTCATTTGATCACCCCTTATACAAACTGGTTTCAAGCAAAAGTTGACACCGACAAAGAAATAAGAAGAAATTTTTGACTAAAGTTGTTAAATTTGATCTGTATATATCAAAAATCATGTTTAAGACCATGTTTTAGTTTATCTTGGATGTTTAACTATGTTCCTAAAAATTTATTTTAAAACAAATGTTTGGCGCAGTGTAGCCGAAATCGGCTCTGCGCCAATAAACCCACACTCACTCACTCACTCACGTGATCTCGTCTTCCATGTCCCACCACTTACCGTTAAAGGTTATCAGGTGACGAAGAAATTTCTTTGACAGCTGCCCTTTTAATGCTTCTTCTGCCACTTCCTTCGTTATAAGTGAAAGTTTATTATTAATAACATCGTATGTTTTTTGTTCAGCAGTATTAGGAAAACTCATCACAGCACAAAAGGTTTTTAATGACTAAACATTGGTCTATGCATCTCATTGCTAAAGAGAGATCTTTGGTTAATTTCTGGAGCATTATTTTTATTCCCAGTGTTTTCACAGCTTGAAAAATTACAAACACTTCCACAGTTTTTACAATTTATTTTGAAATTCGAACATAAACCACGAGTTTATTTTTCATTAATTGTTAATGATTTATGACATTTTAACCATCATGACACTGACAAAATAGAGCTTGAAGCAGAACCCTTTAAATATTTAATTTCATACTCATACATACTTAGTTTTAATGACCAGCGGAATAATCGACCTCATAAATTTTTTAACATTTTTTAGCCAAACAAGATCTGCATGGTCAGAATGTATGATAAATTTTTTGGCCATGGTATAAGTAATAAAACTTATCTAAAGCATCTATTATTGCAAGGTATTCTAACTCAGTTATAGCATAATTTTTTTCGTAGTCTCTTAAAGTTCTAGAATGATAAGCAATTGGGTGTAACACATTTGAGGCATCAGGTTGTTTCAAAACAGCTCCAACACCTTTTTGTGATGCATCAACAAAAACATGACAATCTAAGTCAGGATCATACAAGCGTAATTTAGGTTTCGTTATTAAACTTTCTTTTAGTTTCTGAAATGCATTTTAGCATTCATTAGTCCAATTAAATTTCACATCCTTTTTTAATAACATATTTAATGGATATCTAAGTTCAGAGTATATTCTGGAATAACTTATGATACACATTTATTGAACCAAGAACCTTTGAAGTTCTTTTACATTATTTGGCGGTTTCAACTTTTTGATAATGTCGATATTAGTATTATTTGGAGTAACTTACCCTCTTTTATTTCATAACTCAGAAAGTTAATTTCAGTTTGGGCAAAGATCATTTATATTGGGTTAATTCTTAAGATTAACAGGGAAATGCAACATGCAGCCGTTTATCATCTTATATTTTATTCCAAGATTCAGCAAACAGTCTGTACTGCAAGCCATGACAAGACGAGATCTCTTTCAGAGTTGATCAGCAGCGAGTGAGTCGTTAGTACACGTGTCTTGTTTAAGTCCGGCGAAAGTAGAAGTCAAAGTTCTTATGCGGGAGTGGTTGAGTTGTTCTGGATGAAGTTTACCCAACTGACACTTGAAGGGCTGGAGATTCATCACACACACACATATATATAGCAGTAAATAAATAAAAAAGCAGACTAATAAATCCTAAAACAACTTAAGATCAGACCGAAAGAACCAAGAACATGGAACCATGACAAACCAAAAAAGAGAAATTTAGCTAGAGTGGAAAAAACTTTTATGATTTCCCGAGCTGTCATTGGTTTAGGACAGTGAAACAGGGTTAAACAGTGTTGTGAGATCTCAACCTTCCCCTTTAGCGGAAAATTTTCGACATAATAGCACCGAAGATAAGCCAGGCAAAGGCCCGAAACCCACGTGGGTGAATGCAACAGCAATAGAATAGCAATTGGAGTATTAAGAGTTTTTCTTTTAATGTTTTAAAGTACTTCAAATCTACTTCTTTATCAGGATGGTGTTTTGAATGAGAATGAGACTTTAGATTTTGAGTTTGATGTAGAATGCAATTATGAATTGTTTAACGAACGGATTTTGACTTACCGCCATTTTCCATGCTAGGCGTAGGAACACTGTGGAAGTATTTTCGAAATAAAGCTGAATATGCAATATATAAATGAAGATTATTAATGAATAACTTCCAATGATTTAACAAGTCGACTTTTCATGTATATATTTGCTTCACACACACACTCATGCCTTTACATGTACGATAAAAGAAAAACATTTCACTAAACATAATCACAAGAATGGCGGACCAGTACAACCGAATCATCCGAATGGAATGTCGTTTTCCCGCCGAAATCACTCCCGGCTTCCAGAAACCAAGTTCAGCTCGTGGCGCCATCTCTGGACGGCGAAAGGAGTCAACTATTCTTAACAGATGGCATCTTCTCAGATGATCCTCCCACTTCGATGGTTTCACAGCGTCATTACTTAAGTCTGTTACATCAAAGACACATAGGCAATCTTTTGTCCGACAATGACTCAATAAAACCATACTTCAAATAATCAACATCTAAAGCCTGTACTTTTAACCATTATTTCTCTATAAGAGTTTTATCTTTAATAATATTTAAATTACCAGATATCCATGTTTATGATGTTCTTTAATGAAATCTACATAATTATGACAATTACATACAATATTATTATTTTGCAAATCAAAAGAATTGTAGTTAAAGATGGATCTATATATTTTCTTATTATTATATATTTAAAAGCCTTTTAAATGTTAATGTTTTTTACTGGGAAAAATTGAATATACTTCTCAAACACTAGTAAAGTTTACATGATTATAGGATTTATTCATAAAAAGGATGTTACAGTATTCAGTTGTAGAATTTAAAACATTATCATATATTGTTATATTAAACTTATTTAATAAGAAATTACAAAAATCTTTCATAACATTTAAGGCTTGACAGTCTTTAAAATTATCGTAACTAAGTATATCATTAATAAGTTTGATTTCCGTTTTGTTCAAACCTAACATGAAATTTTTTATTTGAATAATATTATAAGCTGTTTTAACATCACTACAGATTTCATTAATTTTAGCTGTAATAACCTTGGAATCTCTACTTTTTCTTTTATTCATTTTACCTCTTTTTGCTCTCTTAGCTATTTTATTATATTACTATTATGACAATTATAAAAAAATTCTTTGTTATCTGTTTGCTGTATGCATTGCAGAACATTTTTGCCATTATATAACGTGTTCAGTCTATGTGGATATGTTGTATTATAGAAATGAATAAAATGGTTTTCCCACCATAAACTATCAATATTATAAAACATGGGAAGTGTCTTATTCAATAACCTGTCGATAACGTTATTGTTCTAGAAAGTGTAAATCGAAAATATTGTATGAAAACGTGTAAGTCGAAAAAAAAAAGGTTTTAAAGCATTTAAATAAAAAAAAAAAAAAAAAAAAATAAAATATAAATTCAAATGTTCAATATTATTCGTATAAAAAAAAAAAAAAAAAAATACATATATTAAATTAAAGTTTTTCATCTAGATCATGTATATTCAACGATACATGTGGATTTGTCGCATCTGTAAGCATTGTTGCTATTTATTCAATTATAATGCTTTTTATTTTTGATATGATGAATACTTTATCGAATGGACGGTATTGATGTCATGTATATCTTTAAGTTATTTTTAATGTATGTTGTTGATATGAGTCATTATCTTCATACACATATATTCGTACATAATTCATATTGCATAGATTACATTTTTTTTTTTTTTTTTTTTTTTTTTTTTTTTTTTTTTACATATTTCATACTAAGATCATTTTTTTTTTTTTTTTTTTTTTTTTTTTTTTTTTTGTACAATTAACAAGACACATAATTAATAATATAAGTGTGAGTTGATTATCCAATTGTTCATAATTGATTCATGGGCATGTTTTACATCTTTTATCTTTACATTATATGTACAAAAAGAAAATGAATATTCGGGGTATATACTGATAATCGTCTTATAGGAGAATTATTTTTTTTTTTTTTTTATGTAGTTGGTTGATTTTTTTTTTTTTTTTTATTTTTTTGAGTTTGTTTGTATTTTTTAAAATATTTATTAAAATACTTGTGAGAAGTTAAACAATGTTGCTAATTTCACTTTAGTAACAATTTTTTTTGTAGCATGAATCGTATTAAATTAAGAATTATTTAGTTTTTTAATTTTATTAAATTTTTTTTTTTTTTTTTTTTTTTTTTTTTTAGTTTTTTTTACATAGTTAGAATTCCAAAATGTTCTGGATCTATAGGATTTATTATTACATAAAGGAGTCTTACACTCCGCATGATATGGAAAATGATTCAAATCATACCTATTGCCCTCTATGTCCAAATATTTCTTAAGCATATTAGAATGATGACTGTAATAGTGATCCATATTGTGAAATATGCAAAATATAAACTAGTGTGTACCTCAAAACAGTCGAAGAATAAGAAAATTGTCTACTCAATCGAAGTAAACAAAAAGAATGGAGAAGAACTTGTACTTTCACAAAGGATAAAAAACAGGAAAAATTTCCAAAACAACTTCTAAAAACTACCTACAAACTATTGTCACTGTTTGACGATATCGCACATACCATAATAGTGTGACACTGAGCATAGATAGGCTAAAAGGCAGTCTTAAATCTCCTCGGTTAGTAATGTTCAGTCGTTTTTGTTTAGGAGATAGGCAACCGTGCTGAAAACTCTTTCCACTAGGTACGAGTGTGGAAAAGCAATTTAAAGAATTTCTCGTGATATTATATAATATGGGATAAGTAAGAGATTAGCTTTTTGTAGCCAGAATCTCTCTGATATCCATTTTTAAACTGCGCCTTAATTTCTTCACTTGTACTTATTCCAATCAGTTCCTCAATTAAAAAAGATAGTACAATTATTCCTACAAAACATCTAATGTTAACATTCAATAGCCCGAAACTCCCAACTAATATAAAAGCAGGTTATTTAAATTGTAAAATCCGTGCATATATACAGAATCCTCAGCGCTGTTTTAAGTGCCAGAGGTTCGGACACTTGCAGACTTCCTGCCGTGGGCAATTGACGTGCTCTAGATGTGCAACTAACTGTTGGACATCCTTCCACAGGTTGCAATCTGGAGCAGAAATGCGTTAATTGTTCACAGCCTCATTCCTCCGATTCAAAACTGTGCCCTAAATGGAAGATCGAAAAAGAAATACAAACCATTAAATCTAATAAAAATATATCGTATGCAGAAGCCCGAAAATTAATAGCCCCACAACCATTTCAAACCTACGCTCAGGCTGCCAAATTTATAACTGTAAGCAATTCCACACAAACGGATGAAAATATAACAAAAATAGTTTGTCCACCTATAAAATTACTTCAACCAACTTCATCCCGCTTGAAACAAAATACATCAATATCCACATTGTCAACCCAGACAAACCTCTTGCCTGCCACCTCTTCAATAGCAGATACAGTGTCAGAACCTCAGCCACCTATTCCTATGTCTACTGCCGTGCTTTCCACCACGAATAATATGTTCAGCCCTATGGAAACGTCATCCGATATATCTGCTTCCTCATCCAACTCCTTATCAATTGAAATTTTTCCATCTATACCATTACTTGATACAGAGACATCCAATAGTCGAACCTCTGCTGCATCTAAAGCAGCAAAAAGTTTGAAGCAAAATTTTAAAGATAGGAAAAAGCGTTCAAAAGCAAAAAAAAAAAACAAGAGATCGAAATAAAAATGACACCACAGAAGCCGAAGAAGTGTTTTGTGCACTACACCTCAGAAGATGAGGATGTGATATTCTATAACGTCAGTGAACAGTTGATGGATAGCCATTATGAAACTGGTTTTAGCCACTACATGACACCGACAAGAAATCGGAAAAAATAATTAGACTGATTATATAAAATTTTATTTGTAAATAACTTGTTCAAATTTAAAGTCATTTTTTACATTATTTTCGAAATTTTTAAACTTGTTTTATAGTATTTTAATCGTTTGAAAGAAAAAGAAAAGAAAAACAATTTTTTTAAATACAATTTTAATGAATTATATATTTTGTTATGCTCTATTTCATGTCAATTTTTAAATATCAGATTATATTTTTTTAGAATTTTTATGGAAATTAAAACAAATGTTTGGCGCTGCTTAGCCGAGATCGGCTCTTGCGCCATTAAACACTATACTCACTCACTCACTCACCCCCTCTGGTCACGCCGTCTCTGTGAGGGGCCAGGAAAATTCTTTCTTGGTCTGCCTCTTTCACGAAGAGGAGTTAGAGGCTTAGATGAGGGATCTTGATGAGGACGTAAGGCTGAGGTGTGATATACCCCAATAGGAATATCAGGATCCTCAAGATTGGCCACCTCAAATGTAGTAGGAGATCTTTGGCTGAGAACAAGACACACCCTCATACAACAGCTAGTCTTCACACTTACTAACTAACCTACCAACTGTTCCAGTTAGAAGCTTACTGACTGAGGGTGGCACAGATCTCTCAACCAGTTACTATGTCATCCTTCGGTTGCAGTTAAAACACAGTCTATTACAATATATATATTAATGTATTATTTGACATATATGTATGTATCAACAAATAAAGCACATACAATAAAACAAATTTAAAGTAACAAAATTAACAAACATAAAGATTCTTAAAATCGATTTGTTCAGCTAATTCATGTTCGAAAGCCAATATATCTGAACCATTTCTGAATGGTACGAATTTTTTTTATTAGTTTTAATATATTGAAGAACTCGTCTCTCCATTTGCTACACTTTTTTACAAAGAAAGCAAAAATTGTAATGCAGTAGCAAAATTTGGTGAAATATCTAAAGTAGAAACAAAATTTAAAGCTTCGATTGGGTTTTCTTTTTGGCCTAATGAAACTGGAACTACCTCTTTTGCAAGATCAAGCGCCTTTATACCCATTGATTCTTTATCGACTAAACTTATTTCTGAATTTTTACAGTTTTTGGTTAATAAATTTTTTAATCTTTCTTTTAAATCATATACATTGTATAAAAATTGAAAACAATACTCGTGGGTGCTCATTTAATTAAATCTGCAGTTTAAGACATTAATTGCTTGATCAAATGTGCAAGAATAAAAGACAATTTTGATTTTTAATTCAGGGTCGTCCACTGGATCATCACACACACACACACACACAGGCGCTTCATAATCAAAATTAGTCTGGTTGCCCAGGGCATTTCATCAAAAGCCGCATCGGATCAAAAGGTGCTTTAAAAATCGTTGCAATTTTTTAAGAAATGATGAGATTTTTCAAAATCCTATCATAAATTTATATAAAGCAAGGAATAAAAAACCCATATTCTTTACTTTTATTATTACGTATCCTTAATATATTTGGAAATGGTAATTACATGGCAATACATTCTAAAAAGTAGATTTTTCAATTAAACATTATTTAAAAACTTTCACATTCTATTTCTAAACAAAAATTTCCCTGTTACCGACAGCTCATATTATAATTTCATTTCTAAAGTTGATGAATTTTCCATGCTCTTGTAAATAAAAAATATTAGAGATATTTCTAAAAAAATTAAATTTTTGTAGTTGGTAATTACTAAGGAAATCGGACAATGAGTTGTAGTTGGTAATTACTAAGGAAATCGGACAATGAGAAAGGTATAAACATTAATATATATATATTTTAACTTTCTACACTGGATGTCCAAATACTGTCCAATACCAATAGCTAACCAACTACAACTACATCTTCTGTACCCCAGGCTTCAAAATCTCGTACAAAAAAAGCGTCCACCTAAAAACATTGCAAAACCCAAAATAGAAATAAAGATGGCACCTCATAAACCAAGAAAACCGACACCGGTGGAATACACAACTGATGACGAAGACATGATTACATACGACGTGGATGTGAAGATGAGTTTTAATCGAATTCTGATTTTGTTTTAGTAGGGGGGAATACATATTAAATACAAAGGTGTTTTAATTCCGACATGACAAGATTAAAAAAATTATTGATAAAAATTACTTTTTTAGACTTGGTGGGGATTTTCCCACCAACCTTTATTTCTTTTTGAATTTTTAGAGAATGACTTTTATATAAAACTAGAGTTTTTTCCTTCTTAGCAAACTTTTACCTTTTAAATAATTTTTTTTTAGATATTTTTACGATTGTTTGGCGCAGTTTGGCCAAAAATGGCTCTTGCGCCAAAAACCCTAACACTCACTCACTCATCTATGCTTTCAATACAACTCGACATGTTCCATTTTTCGTTACAGTCTTGAGCTATTTTTGACCATTCATATGGACTTGGAACTGCCATATAGCGTGTTTGTCTAGCAATTCATAACGCTTGTAATATTTCTTTGACTTTCGTAGCTGGTTGACAGTCCTACACGTTGTTAATGTTGAAAATATTTTCAACTTCATTTAGCCATTCGAAAGCATTGTCCATTATATTACCCTTAAAAGTTTGAATTGAACTTGCAGTATCATTGGTGGGTGCGATTTGAAACACATTTTGATTTGTTTGTTTATCTAACAATTGTTATTGCATTTCAGTTTACGTAGAGAGAAGAGCACCAGTACTTGGATCTATTTGAGGAGGTTGTGATGGAGGTGATCGATTGCTTATATAAGTTCTACTTGTTTTTGAAGAGATTCGATGTCTTTTAACAGTTCAGTTTTATCACAAAAATTTTCCATCATAATTATTTTGTGACTGCAAGCGAAGGGTAGTTAATTCTAACTTCCTTCATTATTTATTTCATTATTGTCCGCCACAATGCGGAAATTAATTCACTTTTTTTTTCATTTTATGAAAGTTTTGACGAACGCAATTCATTCTCCACTTCGGCGATTGTTAGATTATGAAGCGAAAGTGGTTCCAAAGAATTCAAAATATCACCGGCTGTTGACATTTTATTGTTTCATGAAGTAAGCTTGGCGAGGTCTTCTTGGCAATGCTTGCGAGAAGCAAGGCGTGATTACAGTTGCAGATCTAGGCAATATTAGCGCGCAGGATTCATTGTATTTACAGGTCTTGCCAAGAAACAAGATCTTAGCGAAGTCGTGTGTGGTCAACTCAACGATTATACGAATAATCCGTTAGGCTAAACATTCGCGGCGTCAAATTAGGAATAACTTCGCTGCACGTAAATTATTTTATATAGGTCGGAATATTTTACTGTTTTGAAGTTCTTTTGAATCCCAACTGCGCCATATAAAATAAAAAGATGTGTTGATAATTTGGAAGAATGAATAATTATTTAAGTACAATTAAATATACTTAAAATGCCCCTGATTTATAAGTAACACCCTCTTTACTCTCTAAAACAGATTTTTTTCCGTGTAGCTCTTAAAATTTTTCTGCGCTGCTTTACATTTGGTGTTGAATTACGTTTTGCATCGTTAATTCTATTAACGTCAAGATGTTTTTGTGATTATAAAGTAAAATAACCAGAAGTTATATTAAGTTTTTTTAAAAGTCAACTCAACACTTGTACACATCATTAAATTGTATACAATGCACCAGATTTTAAAGTTTTGAGGCATACGAAAACTTCTTTCGGTACTTTCTGCCATATATTGCCACTAAAACACTCATTTGCATTTTGCCTTGCAGGCATTTAGTAAGTAGTTCTTTCGTACATATTTTTAAATATGTAGGCTTAATCATGTTTAATACTTTATTGGATAAACCTTTATATTTTTCTTTTGGTCACTAGATAGTGCTCGCGGGTAGTAGCACCAACTATCTTTTCCGATGGGTTTCTTGGCACTTCATGAGCAATGGAACAGGGCCACAATAACATTTTGTTGAAGACCGGAGAGGTTTCTAACATTGCTACGAACAGCAATCCCATAATAGTTTTGCAATCGGTCAATAAAAGAGTCGGTGAGTTTGCCTTTACCAGACAGATTTTTACTTTAGTTTGCGCAATCTCGCACCTACTCTCTTTTGAACATGACCGATGCATTCCTATTTTGTGACACTATCTTTCCCCATCACTTGCGGCCTCGTTTCTCTATAGAACGTTAAAAGCTTCTAGTTGCACCAACAGCTTCCATTTTTAATGAAAGACCTTGATAATTGCTATGACATACGTGATCTGCCGAGAAAGTTTCCGATTCAATGTTTTAGGCATTTTACAAATCTTTCTGCAGGTGGGAAAATATGACGGCATTATTTCAATGCCCGCTACTTTACCAGTGTCAACTGACAAAGCTGCGACACATGGAAGTGTAATCCCTACGCTGCCATGCTCCATCAACTGTGAAGCACCACATTCAACTATTTTATTTTTAGAAGGATGTAGCACTAACAGTTCAGAAGCTGCTTTTTGCATTGATAGTTCACTAACTTCTGAAATCACAGACATGGGTTTGTTCTCATGATTGATGTACGCAGTTTTGCTGATCCTGGGTAAATTTAACGTACCACATAACTTAAACCCAGCAAAAAAACTTTTACCATTAAATCTTGTATTTACTTCAGGACTGTTTAAAGTTTCGAACTGGAAAACCCTGAGTAAAAATCACAATGTTTACACTTTATAACAAAATTTGAGCACAAACCATGTCTTGAATTCTCAGAAAACATTAAACCTTCTTAGAAACATCTTGAGCAACAAAGTTGTTATAAAAGCAAAAGATGACTGGGGCACCTCGGGATTTTGAAAACCATAGAAGAAATGGCAGAGTATGAACATGGACAATTAACTGTAAGCAGAATTATAGATACTGAAGTTCGTTTGATTTAAAATAACTCCTGGGAGATTTTCATCCCGTTTTAGTTTCCAAATTTCCTGTAAAATTAATTTTATCTTTAAAGTCACAGGTGCCGTAAAACCAATCGGATCGAAAATATGATTAGCTATGGATAACAATGACCTTTTAGTTATAGACTTACTTTCATTTTTGTGACAGTTGATATTACATAAGTAATCCTGTTTGAGTTTCCAAATTAATCCTAAACCATAGTCTCAAAATTATCAGCTTGTCTTTCCTACTTTGAAAATTTTGCATGTTTTAATAAAACATTTGACTGCCAGCCTCTTAAATTAAATGTGCTGAAGATAATAATATTTTAGATTCTACTATATAAATTTTTGCAACTGTTCTTCAGTTTCAAAAAACTTGTCGCACTCTTGTTAACATAAAAGGATTTTCTCAAAATTTTAGCTACATTATCAAAGCTTTCAGTATCATTATCTAAATGTTGATTTAATGTAGCTCCTAATAAACAAAGGACTGGATGTCAGTCCAAAAATTATATGACGGTAACGAAAGGTTTTCATGTGGTCCCTATTTTATCTATCATACCACATAAACCTCAAGAAGTCTCTATCTTTCCCCCTTACTCCTATCTGAGAGGAAGTTTATTTTATGTCCGATGTAACCCCAATCTTATATTTTCTAGAACGATTAAGTATAGTCGGTATGAGTTCAATAAGGTTGATGCCTTTCTCCATGCAGTCATTTAGAGAAGAACCCTTTGTTCGCGCGGATGCGAACCAAAGGTTTAGAAAATCATGATATTCCTCAAGTTTACAGGAAACAATTTTCTTTTAGTTCTTTGTTCTGCTAATTTATTACTAGATGATAAAAGATTATTGTCCACAACCGAAGGTGAACTACCTCATACCGACCACTAAAATATACACTTACGGTTTTTTGAAAATGATTTAGTGTTTATTTTAGTATTTCTAACTTTGTCTTAGTTTCTACCGAATCTGTAATACCAAGCGAATCAAGCTTCCACAACTCGGAAATACACATACCTTATACAAGCATTGAAGTAACATTTATAGGATGGTTTTTATCAAGCTTAGGCTCATTTATCTATAGGTATTTCCCATAAGCGTCCAACCTAATTTAGTTTTTATTGCTACAGGACCAGATTTTAATAGCTCAATCAATAGCTTTTCAGCTACATCTGCTCCAAGTAATATTTCTACCCCCCCCCCGGCCGAAATTATGACCGCTATCTGACAAATTAATTTTTCTATTTTTTAATTCCTTTATCCAAGGGCCATGTCTGATACTCGGAACTCTATTACATATAATTTCTTTGATATACACATTTAAGTTACAAATATAATAATTATCAATATCAGTCAAACAAATTTTATAACATTTATATCTATATATTTTTTTGAACTGCCAAAGAACGAATGAACAAATTCTTATTCTCTTTCATATTTAAAATCTAGTTTTTAAGCAGTTGATTTTAAAACATAAGATTTTTGAGATCTGATGTCTATTTAAGCTCTTACTAAACTCTGGTTTCTGTTTTGCAACATAACCACAAGATTCTGCAAGAGAACTTCAGAAGTGCAAGCTTGATTAGCTAAAACATTAGTGCTAGATGAACTAGCTGGTGTGATATTCTCAGTGCTTGCACTTCTCAGTTTTTCTCAAGACAGTTTTGAAAATAACACATCGCAATCCCATTTATTACATATGCATTTATCATTTGATCTACATGAATGTGACCCTTTTTTTAGCACACGCCTTTTTTTTTTATCACATCATAGTTTTTTAAAATCATATGACATAGAAGCTGCTTCACAACAATTTTCACTGACAGGCGTTTTCCCCCCCACAAAATATACAATTACTGTCACTTTTCTTAAATTTAAAATATCTTTCTTTTTTTTACAGTTACTATTAAATAAATCTGCAGTAGGGGAAAGATTTCCTAATTTTTTCTGACAGTTTAGTTTCTCAGAAGTAAAACTATTTCTAGCTAATTTTATCCTATCATCACTTGATACTTCTATCGATAAAAATTTCATTAGAGAATCAAGGCCTCTCTTACCTGATTAAAAGATTAAACAAGATTAAAAGTTCTCTCACGTACATTTGTATCAAGACATCCTCTTGTCCAAACTGCATCTTCAAGTACTCGAAAGTCTTTCTGTAGATTTTCAGAGATCGCCGGAAAACTTTCAGCTATGTTCCTGGTGCGGGATTTTGGAGTAGTTGTCTGAATTAAATATTAAAACTTGTCTGCTTCATCATTCATCTTCATAGATTCTCTTGAACTGGTTGTGGAAACGCTGCCTATCCGTCAATTCTGCGAAAAACGGACGGAAAGTAATCTATGGAAGACGAAGAGATTAAGACAAAGATGTGATAAGGCTGTGGTTGTCCTTTGGTCCCGAAACATCTGTCTTCATTGTATTTTTAACTCGGACTTTCCAGGCATTTATTTTTTCAGAATAGCCTTTAAAATAGCTTAAATTCGCTGTTGTGCTATTGTTAACTTCTTGAACAATTTGATTTTATCATTATTTCTGAAATAGAGTCATCTTTCATTTTAGCGTTCTATAACTGTCCAAAAACAGTTGTTGTTGTCGTGTATGCCAAAGTGCATTGGTGGTAATAACAAAACATAAAGATATAGTCTAATATTGCCAAAAGCTTTAATCACTACCTTTGCTACATCCCTGGCACGATCCGAGTACAGAATGTCCCTGCTGCAGTCATTGTCTATTTTAAAAAAGGCACCAACAATAGAAGGGCAGCTAAAAAGGTGTTTGGGATCCAGTCTGGATCTGGAACCATCGGGCAGAATCTTCATACTCTTGAAATGCATTGTCCTTAGTGTAGTTATTGTCGTAAGTTCTCGGCTTTAATTTTATTCTGGCAGCGAAAATTCTTTTTTTGGGGGGTTTCAGCAGAGCTTTTGTTTTGCGACTGCGTTTGTATCAAATACCGAAGTTAATGAAGTTACAGGTTCAAGTATTCTGGTTTCATTGGCAAGGGAATTTGCCATCTCGTTCCCTTCGATGTCAGCATGGACCGGGATCCACTGGAGGGTACATGATTTATCCAATACACCAATGGAGAATAGAAGGAAGTTGATTTCTTCGGTGAGCCCCATTTTACCTTCCTTGATGACCTCAAGAGCAGATCTACAAATTCGAGAGCACAATGATGCCGTCGGACTTTGCGATATTTGTCCATGCAAAGTAAATATCTAGGGTTGCTCTAATTGCTATGAGTTAAGAGAAGAAAGACTCGTAATCTACGTTGTCGTGAATTACCTCCCCGTCTACTATTAAATGTTTCTGGACGTGTAGGCGGATTTGAATAATCATGAGACATAATTGCAAATCACTATATTTATTGATGCTTATTAATCACAGAAGGATATAATCACACAATTCAAATTTAAGAGAAATAAAACACAAGGGAGTAGGAGAAGGGAGTTACTACTAACGGAACTACGGAATCGCGACTGAATCCACGAAAGATCAAACACGTACAATTACAGCTAAAACACGTACACGTATTCACAATATTCTAAATTACGAACCTTATCTTTTAACATCGGCTGTTCCGTCGTGATGATAAATTCCTTATTGACTATATAGGATAATGGAGAAGGATCCACAATCGGTAATACGGGATCTTTTCTAATTTCAATCTACTGCTTCCCGGCATAGCTCGTCACGTAACTGCTATTTACTAATGCCAACAACTGCGTGTTGATTTACCGATGCTTCAATTCATTTGACTTCACTCTTCTAACTCTTCACTTTACTTTTTTTGTTAACTCGCGAAACCCGAACTTATATATCTCATTTGCACAAATCACGCTCTGGCTCCCGGTGGAGATTGGTTGAAATAAATAAAACTTTTAAGAAAAATAGAGAAGGTTAGTGGAAACCTTATTTATCCGTCACAACCTCTATTGCACTCTGAATCTGAAGAATCATCGGTGTAGGTAAACGAGACCTCATAAGGCTGATAATTGTGTCCATGCCCTTCATTTTAATTGTGTCCTTAGTTTCCTTTTTAGTGCAAGGTTCAAGAAGGTCCAAAATTAGGGAGGTGGTTTGACTAGAAAACAAGATTCTTGAATGATGTCCAGGATTGTGTGATTCAAGTTGATGTCGCTTCTTATGTCTTTATCAAACTGAAGTTTGAATATCTCTTAAGCCAATTCTTAGAATTCTTGTAACAAAAATTGATGTTGGAGATATGTTGTTTGCCGCATCTTCTGAATTTACTTGTAAATTTATTGGTCGCTAGTTTCCTCCTGCCTTTCAATGATGGTAGGTCACACTCATTCTCAGCTGTCATGTTATTTGTCGAACACAGCTCCGATGCTAACTTTGGACGCCCTATACTGAACAGAGTCGATTTTCTCTCTTTAGGTGAAAGCTGATGGAGCCCGCACGGGTGGTGCATATTCAACGATTGGTCTTATAAGTGCAGTGTACATGTTTAGAAATGTCTTTGGTTTAGAATCCCAGGTCGAACCTCAAAGGGCTCTAAGAATATTGCCGGGGCTCACCTTCTTTAGGCGAGAACAGGTTTCACAAGTGATATGTTCCTTTTCCCAAGGGGTTTACTGTCTTTGGTAAACACGGGTGTTATGAACCTGGGGTACCCTCTACTAATCCTTGTCTATTTTATTAATTTTACTTTCTTTCGAATTAATATTTATTTCTTCCTGTCTCGAGAGAGGAAGAATATATTTAAAATAATTTCGCGAGTTATTTGGATTATGGCATGCCGTATGAGGAAACTCGAAAAATATGTGTGTGTGTGTGTGTGTGTGTGTGATCTGCCTTTATAAGCATAAAACATGTCACACTCTTTTCCCAAATTGAATTAGTTTGAACCAACTTTGCTCCTGTTTGATATTTGTATGAACGGCAATTTCATGATCTAGTGTTTGATATAACTTATCGCAAATAATTAGCTCCTTTAAAGAATTAAAACCATTCACATTTCTCAAAAGACAGTATTGAGCTCAGTTGCTTTACAAACGAGATTCAAACTGAACATGTGTTTCATTTGGCATTCGTTTCGCTTTTTGAAAATTTCACAAGCAAATTAAAGGTGTTGGTTTAAATTCTCTTAGAACTAAAACTTTTAATTTATCATAATCGCTTATTTCTTCGTCTTTTACATAAACCAAAATCTTGATGCTCTCTCCTAGCAGATTTAAAAGAATCTCTCCCTTAAATCCCTTCGGCATATTATTGGTTTTGAAAGAACGCTCTAAATAAGAGAAATAAATCCTATCCCTCTTTGTTTTTTAGGAATTCAAGTTCCAACACTGAATAAAATTTTCTATTGAAGTTTAGTTTGTTTCGGGATTTATATATATTTATATTCGCTGCAAATCATTGCTATTCTTTTGGATTTCCAATTTTGCCATATGTAAATTTATTTTACCTAGCTTTATTTCTAGTTTAGCTCTAATTAGTTTATTTTCTAATCAGTTCTTTTGATTTTCTATCCGCAATTATTGAATCTAAATAGTCATCGATAAACTCTTTATCGGTTTTATATTTTTCGCTGTTTAAAATTAAATTTTTTAAATCCAATACTTTCCATTTCTGGATTTATTCTCTCCCCTAACTCTTAAGCATATCCTTCATACTCTGTTCGACACATTTAAGTAGATTGTCCCGTTTTTAACCATTATTGTTTCACATTCTTTAATATATCTCATTTTATCTTGTCTGACTTGGTGGAAGAAAACCTCCACTAAAATCTATTTGCTTTTATTTATAAAATTGGATTTATATTTCATTTGGCAAATTATTTTAAACTGTTTTAACTTCAATTCTTATATGTGTGCATACAGGCAAGTACATACATAAATATATATGCATATATTTTATATTTCATGTGTATTTTTGAGATTGTTTTAATATTTTAACAAACGTGTGTCGTAGTATAGCCAAGATTGGCTCTTGTGCCATCAAACACTACACTCACTCACTCTTCAGCAATTAATATTAATTCTTCCTTTCTAGCTCCGCGAAGCATGGTTATTAAGAATTATACTAAATGAATTAACCCAGAAAATTTAGTCAATAACAGTTGCTGAACTCGCTCAAACAAAGCGAAACGATTCCCTACCTCGTTGTTCCTTTTGATGTCTTGACTCGCTCAGGTTCCGATCCTGTCTTCTGTGCCAGTGTGATACTTTGTTGTGTAGTGTGTGATGTTGCTGAAGTTTTTCATCCAACAGACGTCTTTTTAGTGGACAGTACTTTTATTTACAGTAGGTATAGAAAAAAAGTATTAAATATAGATTGTAATGATCCACACGGGTAATTTCTCTCTTCTGGCCACCGCCCCAACACGCCGGTGCCGAGAAGCTATCTATCTTCAAAACAAAGAACATATTCTTACGGGAGGGGCACACAGTGCGCTTCTTAGTAAGGGGAGGAAGCACTACTGTAGTGATTCTGAAGAAAAGCAAAAAGAACTGTCAACAGCGTTTCTAAAAACCAGTTTGACCACTATAACATAGATTATGGACCAATTTATTGAAAATTAGCCAAATTTTAACAGGAGTTCAAAAGCAAGACAGGGTGTTATGGATGCCTTATTCACTTGCCAACAACTTCTTACAGGGCACAAAAGGAACTAATAGCTCCTCAATTAACCCAAACAGATCCAAGCATCACAAATATCTTTTGTCCACTTTTACAATATCTAAAATCTTTATCTTCGGCCAAACATATACCTAGTACATCTTCAATTCCTGTAGTCTCCACATTATCCTCTTCAACGCAAGTCAATCTACTTCCTTCCACGTCTTCAGATTCTCAGTTAACTATGCATATTTCTACTACTCTTTCCCCATATCTAGAGTCTTAAATACCTCTACTCAATCTTTATCTACTTAAATTCAGCCAGCTGTCCCATTATATAGCTCACAACAGAACCAAAGCCCGACATTGAAATTAAACTGACACCTCATAAGCCAAAAAAAAAAAAAGAAGTAACGTTCATTACACCTCGGAAGATGAAGATATGATTCTTTATGACGCCGATGAATCATTGATGGATTGGAATATACAGACTGGTTTCAAGCAATACATGACGTCGACAAGGAATAAGAAGAAATAATTCGACTAAATGTTTTAAATTTGATCAGTATACATCGTGTGCAGCTTTAAAATTGTTTTAATTTATCTTGGATGTTTTTAAATTCACTTTCTTTCCATTTTATAGTGCAAGAATTATATATAACTTTTAATATAATTTTAATAAATACTTGCTTTTAGATACACCTTATGCATGTCATTATTTTAAAAATTAACTATGTTCTTAAAAACTTATGATACTTAAAAAAACAAAGGTTTGATGCAGTATAGCCAAAATTGGATCTTGCGCCAATAAACCCCACACTCTAATCTGTTGACAGCCGTCCACATCTTTCGTTTAACACTTGACCTTGCTACACATGTGTTCTGAAAGTATGGCCCGCTATTGTGAAGAAGAGATACGTAGGATTTTGTATGGATGTATTCTTTAATAGAGGACTTTTAACTTCTGTATTTATACTGTATAATATGTACTTTTTAAAAATACTTTAAATTTTGTTTCTATGTACAATTGCTGTTTCATTACCTAGCTTCACATTTAAATGTGTTAGAAAAAAATTTCTCTTCGTGTATTTTGGGAATTTTTTTCTACCCTCTTGATAATTCAAAGTTTTTCATTGGTCCCTCCAACTTCGAATTACCCCTCAGGGGGCTCAACTTCTTTAGGTGAGTACGGGTGTCACAATCCCGAGGTACCCTAGTGATCTTTTCCTTTTCCCAAGGGGTTTATTGTCTTTGGTAAACACGGGATTCACGATCCCGGGATACCCTAGTGATCCTTCTCTATTTTCGACCCTCCTTCTCGTCATTACTTTCATTCTTCTCTCCTTTCCCGTGTAGAATACAGATTAAAAATTTTTAAATATACATGATTATAAAATCGAAAATTTCTTTTTTGTGATTAAATTCTATTCTTTATATATATTTGTTATTAACACAGTTTTGTTTTTAATTTGTGATACATTAATTTGGTTCCTTTATTATTGATTTTATTTTCGATATTCGTATTGTGTTTTACTAACACCGTTGTTCGTCAACTCGCATGTTTGCCGTGTGCGGCGTCCCGTAAGGAGGAAAATGGTGTTCTGGGGATACCTTTTGCGTTCCCTTTGACCCACGCTTCGCTGTAGACGGGTGGCAGGAGTGAGCCCGCTCCTGTCAATCGGCTGGTGATGAGTCTCTTGGGAGACATTGCTGTAGGGTTAGTGCTGCAGATAAGGGGTGCCGGGTTTACCCGTTGGATCCTCGCCCTGATGCTGTAGTACTATATTCTGGGTGTACTCCAGGTAAGCGCCGTGCCTGGTGTTTGCCAGTTGACCGGCACACTACCTCCCTTGTTGGACTCCGTGGTGGGTGGAGGCACGCCAGAATGAAGTTTGTTTCGCATTTATGGATCCTAATATGCTGTGCCCGGGTAAAGGCCTTATTTTACCCACAATTGCTATTGATAATATTGCTGCACATTCTCGATTTTTAATTATATCACTACCGAACAATGAAATGTCAAAGAAATCTCCGTTTATAATTCAAAAAGTTTTGACAGGGATAGGTGGAGAGCCAAAATCCATCAAAAATTTACGATCTGACGACTTATTGATTGAAACTAAATCTGCCTTACAAAGTAAATCTTTCCTAATGGCGAAAACCTTTTTAGATTCCCCATTAACAGTAACTCCTCACAAATCTTTTAATTCTTGTCGTGGTGTCATCTCCGAAACAGATCTTTTGTGTGTTCTGAAGCAGAAATCCTGGAAGAACTTGCTGATCAGGGTGTTACCCAGGACAGAAGAATTACAATAAAAAAAGACACTTCACTTTTCCCCACTAAACATTTAATTCTAACGTTCAATAGCCCTAACTTACCATCAAACATTAAAGCTGGCTACCTTAACTGTAAAATCCGTCCCTATGTACCGAATCCTCTGCGCTGCTTTAAGTGCTAGAGGTTCGGTCACTCTCAAACTTCTTGCCGTGGACAATTAACGTGCTCTAGATGTGCATTTGTTGGACATGCTTCCTCAGATTGCAATCTAGAGCCGAAATGTATAAACTGCTCACAGCCCCATTCATCGGATTCTAAATTATGCCCTAAATGGAAAATAGAGAAACAGATACAGGAAAGCAAAACAAATAAAAATATTTCATACCCAGAAGCACGTAAATTAATAGTTCCACAGTTACCTCAAACTTATTCTCAAGTTGCCAAACCCTCTACTGTAAATAATTCTACACAAACCGATGAAAATATAACAAAAATAAAATGTCCACCTTTAAATATACTTAAACCAATTTCATCCCTCCCAAAACCAGATATACCAAAATCCACTCCTGCTGTTTCCACATCATCTTCAACCCAAGCACACCTCTTGCCCTCAATCTCTTCAATAGCCACTACAGTGTCAGAAACTCAGCCACCGACTCCTATTTCTAATTCAGTACTTACCACCGCCAATAATATGTTCACTCCCATTAAATCATCCTCAATCACATCCGCTTCCACATCAATCTCTTGTACTCAACCCCCTTCTGAATCTACAACACAGGATTCAAAACAAAATTCAAAATCTCGGGCAAGAAAGAAAAAATTATTAAAAAAAAATAAACGATGCAAAAATAGAAATAAAAATGGCACCACACAAACCACGGAAAAGTACACCCCAACAGGATACCTCGGATGAAGAAATGATAGAATATAATCAGGAGGAATTGGTTCTACCGAATTATTACCATATTGATACTCCGTATTCTCACATTATTACACCTACTCGATATAAAACTGGCACAAAGTAATTGTTCCCTCTTTTACAATTTACATTACCAGCAAAAGGCTGAATTTTTTTTTATATAGATTTTTACTTTTGAATTTTTCTGCTTTAACCTTTCTTGACTTTCTGGCAGGGTTCGTCCCCCACCAAAATGTATGTTCCTTTATTTCTTGAATTGAATTTTAATATTTTAATTTTACTTTGTACTCTTGAAACATTGTTCTTGTCGGCATTTTTAGATAATTTAAAACGTTTTGAATATTTTAACGAACGTTTGGCGCAGTATAGCCGGCCTCGCCTCTTGTGCCAATAAACCCTACAATCACTCACTCACCCAACTTCGAATTATCGAGAGTCGACTGTATGTCTAAAAAATACGTAAGTACAATTTAAATTTCTGTTAAAAAAATGGTTACGTTTTATGCTTTTTATATCTTAAAATGATGCAAAATTAATTTTTAGTAAAACTGTAAATCTACAGTAGTGGCAAAAAGTCCGGAACACACTCATTTTTTAGCGTAATTTTTGTGTTTGACTTCATTTTTCGTTGTGAAATTATCGCAATTTTAAAGTATTTTTAATGCTGATTTCAAATCTACTACTAGTTTCTTAATGACTAAAATATTTTTTGTAGTAAAGCTGCCTGAACACAATAATGTGAAATATGTGCAGAATAAAACAATATAGAATAACATAATATGCAAAGAAAAATTACACGAAAATTGTCAAATACGGTATATTTAATAAGCATTTTGAAAATTACATTGTTGTCACATGTTAGAAAATCAATATTTTACGGCTCTACATCTTTTTGGCATGGAATGCACCAATTTCAAAAGAAGATCTTTCGTGACAATATGGTTGAAGGAAAATATTAAAGCTTCAATTAATTCACGTTTGTTTGAAGGTTTTTTTCTTTGAAATTTCATAACCAATTTTAAACCATAAGTTCTCTATCGGATTGAGGTCGGGAGACTGTCCTGGCCAGTTCATTCTATTCACAGTTATGGTCTTTCAACCATTTCTGGACTACCTTTGCACGATGACAAGGGGCGTTATCGTCCTTAAAAATCCATGACTGATTCCCAAAAAGATCTCTCGCAGTTGGTATCAATTTATTTTGTAGTATTTCAATGTAATCCATGGCTTTTACTGTTCCGCTAACGATGTGAAGTCTTCCAACACCATGAGAAGACACGCAACCCCATACCATTACTTTTGTCGGGTACTTTACTGTGGGCTTCAGACACTGAGGGCCGAAATTCTCATGAGTGCGTCGTCTTACATAGGCCCTACTTTGGTTGCCAGAAATACAAAACTGACTCCTCGTCACTAAATATTACCTTTTCCCAGTCTGTAATAGTCCGTAACGAATGTTCCCTTGCCCAAGTCAATCGCCTCTTGCGTTGAAATTCAGTCAGTAATGGTTTTGGGCGCGCTTTACAGCCTCGTAACCCAATTTCCAGCAGTCTTCCTCTAATAGTTCTTGGGCACACACTCACATTTGATGTCAAAGTCCATTGTTTCAAAATTTGCGACCCCTCAGGGGGCTCACCTTCTTTAAGTGAGTACGGGTGTCACAATCCCGAGGTACCCTAGTGATATTTTCCTTTTCCCAAGGGGTTTACTGTCTTTTGTAAACACGGGCTTCACAATCCCGGGATACCCTAGTTATCTTTCTCTAATTTCGACCCTCTTTCTTGTCATCCAATTAATTCCTTCTTTCTTTTCCCGTCGAGACCACAGACCTGTAATTAAGAGAGAAAAACATGTTAATAATAAATTTCTTAATTTTAAATGTATTACATCACTCATTATTATTAATTTAGTTTAATTATCCTTTTGTATTGGCCTAATTTAGTTTCATTGGTGTATTGGCCTAATTTAGTTTCATTTCGAGATTACTCTTATTTTTGACATTATTATTGTTTTACTAACTCCGTTGGTTTTCCGACCCGCATGTTTGCCGTGTGCGGCTTCCCGTAAGGAGGAAAATGGTGTCCTGCGGATACCTTTTGCGTTTCCTTTGGCCCACGGGTGGCAGGAGTTAGCCCGCTCTTGTCAATCGGGTGGTGATACTTCTCTCTGGTGTCCTCGGAGAGACGTTGCTGTAGGGTTAGTGCTGCAGATAAGGGGTGGCGGGTTTACCCATTGGATCCTCGCCCTGATGCTGTAGTACTATATTCTGGGAGTACTCCAGGTAAACTCCGTGCCTGGTTTTTGCCAGATGACCGGCACACTGCCTCCCTTGTTGGACTCCGTGGTGGGTGGAGACACACCAGGATGAATACCATCTATCTTTCATGGATCCTGAAATTTCGTGCCTGGGTAAAGGCCTCGTTTTACCCTACATCAACATAGATACCATTGCTACTAATTCCCGCTTTTTAATCTTGTCACTACCAAATAATGAAATGTCCCTGAAATCACCATTTGCCATACAGAAAGCACTAAAAGGAATAGGAGGAGATCCGAAATCTGTTAAAAAGCTACGATCCACAGACCAACATATTGAAACTACATCTGCCTTACAAACTAAGTCTTTCCTATTGGCCAAAACGTTTTTAGATTGCCCGTTAACCGTAAGTCCTCATAGATTACTAAATTCCAGTCGAGGTATCATTTCAGAACCTGACCTGTTGACCACCCCTTAAGCAGTAATCCTTGATGGATTTTCTGATCAGGGGGTTATCCAGGTCAGGAGAATTACAATTAAAAAAGATAGTACAATTATTCCTACAAAACATCTAATGTTAACATTCAATAGCCCGAAACTCCCAACTAATATAAAAGCAGGTTATTTAAATTGTAAAATCCGTCCATATATACCGAATCCTCCGCGCTGTTTTAAGTGCCAGGGGTTCGGACACTCGCAGACTTCCTGCCGTGGGCAATTGACTTGCTCTACATGTGCAACTGTTGGACATCCTTCCACAGATTGCAATCTGGAGCAGAAATGCGTTAATTGTTCACAGCCTCATTCCTCCGATTCAAAACTGTGTCCTAAATGGAAGATCGAAAAAGAAATACAAACCATTAAATCTAATAAAAATAAATCATATGCAGAAGCCTGAAAATTAATAGTCTCACAACCATCTCAAACCTACGCTCAGGCTGCCAAATTTATAACTGTAAGCAATTCCACACAAACGGATGAAAATATAACAAAAATAGTTTGTCCACCTATAAAATTACTTCAACCAACTTCATCCTTCTTGAAACAAAATACATCAATATCCACATCATTGTCAATCCAGACAAACCTCTTGCCTGCCGCCTCTTCAATAGCAGATACAGTGTCAGAACCTCAGCCACGTATTCCTATGTCTACTGCCGTGCTTTCCACCACGAATAATATGTTCAGCCCTATGGAAACGTCATCCAATATATCTGCTTTGTCATCCAACTCCTTATCAATTGAAATTTTTCCATCTATACCATTACTTGATACAGAGACATCCAATAGTCGAACCTCTGCTGCATCTAAAGCAGCAAAAAGTTTGAAGCAAAATTTTAAAGATAGGAAAAAGCTATCAAAAGCAAAAAAACAAGAGATCGAAATTAAAATGACACCGCACAAGCCGAAGAAGTGTTTTGTGCACTACACCTCAGAAGATGAGGATGTGATACTCTATAACGTCAGTGAACAATTGATGGATAGCCATTATGAAACTGGTTTTAGCCACTACATGACACCGACAAGAAATCGGAAAAAATAATTAGACTGATTATATAAAATTTTATTTGTAAATAACTTGTTCAAATTTAAAGTCATTTTTTACATTATTTTCGAAATTTTTAAACTTGTTTTATAGTATTTTAATTGTGTAAAAGAAAAAAAAAATTTTTTTTTAAATACAATTTTAATGAATTATACATTTTGTTATGCTCTATTTCATGTCAATTTTTAAATATCAGATTATATATATATATTTTTTAAGAATTTTTATGGAAATTAAAACAAATGCTTGGCGCAGCTTAGCCGAGATCGGCTCTTGCGCCATTAAACACTATACTCACTCACTCACTCAAAATTTGTGAGGAATTAAGCTTTCTGTTTGAAAGTGAAATTGTGTGCAATAACCTGTCTTCACGTAAAGATGTTTTTCTGGGTCGTCCTGATCACTCCCTGTCCGCAATAAAAAAAATTTCAGAAAATCTTTTTACAGTTCTCACAACAGCAGAAAGGCCACATGGTACTTTAGCAGCAATTTGGTGCATAGAATAACATTCTTCCTTCAAATGTCCCTCAGGGGGCTCACCTTCTTTAGGTGAGTACGGGTGTCACAATCCCGAGGTGCCCTATAGTGATCTTTTCCTTTTCCCAAGGGGATTACTCCTCAGGGGGTTCACCTTTAGGTGAGTACGGGTGTCACAATCCCGAGGTGCCCTATATATATATAGTGATCTTTTCCTTTCGCAAGGGGTTTACTATCTTTGGTAAACATGGGTGTTACGAACCCGGGGTACCCTAGTGATATTTCTCTATTTTCGACCCTCTCGTCATTCCATTCCTCTTTTCATCCTTTTCACTTTTAGTCCACAGATAAATAATTTTTATATACACATGAGTTTTGCTCAACTTTTAGTTATTTTTGATTGAATTACGATAATCGTATTTTTACTAACACAGTTAAGTTTTCATTTTTTAAAGTATTCATTTGGTTTCATTTTTTGTTTTGTTTTCTGTATTTTTGATATTTGAGTCGTTTTCGACTAACACCGTTGGTTTTCCGACCCGCATGTTTGCCGTGTACGGCGTCCCGTAAGGAGGAAAATGGTGTTCTGGGGATACCTTGCGTTCCCTTTTGCCCACTCTTCACTGTAAACGGGTGATAGGAGTGAGCCCCCTCCTGTCAATCGGCTGGTGATAAGTGTTTTTGGAGACATTGCTTTAGGGTTAGTGCTGCAGATAAGGGGTGGCGGGTTTTCCCGTTGGATCCTCGCCCTGATGCTGTAGTACTATATTTTGGGTGTACTCCAGGTAAGCGCCGTGCCTGGTGTTTGCCAAATGACCGGCACACTGCCTCCCTTGTTGGACTCCGTGGTGGGCGGAGGCACGCCAGAACGAAGTTTTTCACGCGCCTATGGATCTAATTCTGATGTGCCCGGGCAAAGGCCTCGTTTTACCCTCTCTCAACGTTCATGAAATGTCAAAAAATTCCAGATTTTTACTGATTTCCTTACCACATAATGAGATGATGAATAATTCGCCTTTTGCAATACATAAAGCGTTATTAGGTATTGGTTGTGAACCGAAATGTATAAAACGTTTAAAGTCCGGTGATCTACTTTTCGAAACCATATCTGCATTGCAATCAAAGTCGTTTCTTCTCACGAAAACCTTTCTTAATTCACCTGTAACTAACTTTTCATAAATCTCTAAACTCATGCAGAGGTGTCATTTTAGAACCTGACATGTTGAACACGACTGATTCAAAGATACTAGAAGGATTCTCTGATCAGGGTGTAATTCAGGTTAGAAGAATTAGCATAAAAAAGGATTCCACAGTTTTTCCAACAAAGCATTTAATTATTACCTTTAATAGCCCGAAACTGCCATCTACAATAAAAGCCGGATACCTGAATTGCAAAATACTCCTATACATATCGAATCCTCTGCGCTGTTTTAAGTGCCAGAGGGGTTCGGACATTCACAAACATCCTGTCGTGGACAACTCGTCATTCCATTCCTTTTTTTTCTTTTCACGTCTAGACCACAGATAAATAATTTTTTTATTCACATGAGTTTTGCATAACTTTTCGTTAATTTTGATTGATTTATGATAATCGTATTTTTACTAACACAGTTTAGTTTTCATTTTGTAAAGTATTCATTTGGTTTCATTTGTTGTTTTGTTTTCTGTATTTTTGATATTTGTGTTGTTTTACTAACTACGTTGGTTTTCCGACCCGCATGTTTGCCGTGTGCGGCGTCCCGTAAGGAAGAAAATGGTGTTCTGGGGATACTTTTGCGTTCCCTTTGGCCCACGACCTCAGGGGGCTCACCTTCTTTAGGTGAGTACGGGTGTCACAATCCCGAGGTGCCCTAGTGATCTGTCCTTTTTCCTTTTTCCTCCTCCTCTACATCAATAGCTTTTTCCTGTCTTCTCCCCCTCGTTGTGATTCTAGAAGCGAGGGCTTCCCTTCAGAAACTAAGAGCCATTCTGATGCTTAAAGTTTCTATTGGGGATTAATCACCCACGTGTTTGCCGTGCGTGGAGACCCATGTCCCTGGAAAGGAGGTCCTGGTAATTGAGGGGAA
>BMAO01031975.1:0-30616 GCA_019973975.1 Trichonephila clavata | reverse complement strand
ACAAATAAACATGATTATATTCCCATGTAGGGATGATAAATTTTGTAATAAACGTTTGCAGATTTAAAACACAAAAGCATTTTATTATTACACAAACTTACAATCCTGACCCCATTTATTGATTACTTAAACAACCATTTTGAGAAACGTTTTATAAGTGGCATATCTATGTTAAATATTGTCATCTCTTTTATAAACTTGTTAATTTTGTTCGGAAACGGAAACTTAGTCGACTTTTATAAAGCTAATAAGATGCGCGAAATGAATTGATGTAAAACATTGATTTGCAAGAATTCACAATTTATGGGTAGTCGGATGTAATAACAATGTGTGAGATATGATGTAATTTAAAGATAAATTAGTGTTGGTAGAGGTTCTTGTGGAAGGCAATTTATTCTAAAAAGATTACAGTCCAAATTTAGGTATTAACTTAATCCAGATTACTAGATTGGGTTTTAGTTATCTAATTAAAATGAATGGTTCAATGTACTCATTAATGGCATATTAAAATAAATAATACACTCAAGTGAAACCAGTTTGGTTAAGACTTAATTTTAGCGCCAAGAGCCATAAATTTTGTGGAACCAGAATAAAATAAACAATCTTTGTGCATCCGTTTAAAATAAAATAATAAATATGATTCATGTGACTTATCCGCCATATACAATGCATAAATACATATTACATAAAGATCCAAAGAATACGTTTTGAGTCAGTTTTCAGGCCATTTTCAACTTTGAAATATTTGTAGAAATAAAAATCATACTTACGCCCTTGACAGTGAATTAAGATCTCACTAGAGATATAGAAAGTGCCATCAGTTTACAATGATACTTTTAATGGCATAAATAATCACCAAAGAGATTCGATCTAATGAGTTGTCATGCTTTCATGCCTTAGCACTATCTAGATTATTCTAAGTAAGCTCATTCTGTGTTCCTAGTGCAATGACATTCTCAGTTGATGCCAGAAACGCAATAAATTGCATTACATAAATGAATGTATTATGATTAATGATCATTACTATAACTAAATTTTCCAAATAAGCAGAAAGTGTTAACGATGTCGACTTATATGTCAATGCACGTTATGTCAGACATCATATTATATACGTTTGGTCCACTGGACCAAGGATATCAACTCACTTGCGATAACTTTTAAACAAAAATGGAAGGCTGGGAGTTTCAGTGGTTTTAGATTTGAGTTACATACTTTGGAAAGGCTAAAATTACATTGAGAAAAGTAGTGTATTATAGCTAAACTGGGAAAATGGTTAAACATTACAAAAGTCTAAACTGGCCCATTTCGTGCTAAAGTTTATGATAGATTTTCAGTTTTCATTCTGATACGCTAGATTATTCATTTTTGAAGATGTGTCAAGCAGAGATATTAAAATTTTACAAAGTAGCACACTAGATCTACAATGAAAGAGTTAAGTAGTGATTATATTCACCTAAGGGACTCATATTTTTGTATAAAATGAGATTGATAACTGTAAATTCATTACTCTACTAAGAACACATTTAAAAATTTCAGTTAATTATTCTACAAACATTTCTATCAACCTTTACCGCGTTGGCATTCAATGGAAAAACCAGATTTACGCCGACTGTTTTACGTAAGTAACTATCTTATGCTAAAGATACATGTTACTTGTTACTAAACATACTGTGTTTGTCTTGAATGATAAATACAACATGGTATTTAAAGTCTCATTAGATTATCTATATAATGAAAGCATAATGTGGTATTTTCACAAATGCATAATTTAGTAGTCGTACCTCAATAATCTGAGATTCCATTCATTGTGGTACCAGGACAATAGCATGGTGCTGAATCCAGCGATATTTGCGTCTGTCAGATAATATGTTGTAAAACAAATCCTAAGTGTACATTATTGCTTCGATAGATTAAAATAGCATTAGGTAATTGGGGATAGAATACTTGTCATACTCCATGAAATAGTTTTCCTCCATACTTTCCTAAATATTTAATAATGCTATTTCAAACCGTCGATAATTAATCAATAATATGCTAATCTCGGAAATTTTGCTTTATTTAACATAGTCACCCTTATACACCAGTATCTTGTACAGTATTTTTGATATTTTATTCACGGATAAAGCACTCCTCTTACCAAATGAGGCTTCTTATTGTTTTGGCAATATAAATTAGCTGAAGATCAACCCAAATCATAGTATTGTTATTGCATCGGCTTTAGTCACACCCTATATTTTTATACCTATAAGTTGCGGTTTTTTGTTTCCATTATGCAGATGGCCAAGATATAGTTGATGCACAGGATGTATGTATATTTGATACTTTCTATATATATAGATATCTAATCTTCTTCAATCCACATGAGGCCAAAAATCGACGTATTTATCACCAATTCCTTCCAGCATGTTAAAACTTCTTATATTTAATGATAAATAGTTTAATCAGTTTTCTTCATATCCTCTAAATCAGCGGCAGAGCCTTATGCGTGGCCTTAAACCAGTCTCACTGAATCAGCTTGCCACACAGTACGATATATTTGAACTATTTCCCTGTAATAAATAGAAGGTTAGGAATGAAGTCAATACATAGATTTACTGTTCTATTTACATATTATTTGCAATTTACCCCAGAAGATCATAAAATAGCATAAAATATACATTTTCAACATAATCTAAAATTTAATTTACTTATATTATGTGTTTTTAAACATTTATTAAAATAAGAATAATAGACAAAAATAAAATATATTCTTTTCGCTTATAGTTAAATAAAATAAATAAATTTTAATACAACTAAGTGGTAATCTGCTACTTCGTATCTCAAATCAGTATAATTACTGGTACTGACAATTGGCTCTTTATTCAGTTGTGTAAAGCTTTGCGACTTAAAATATTTTCCTGGATAAAGTTGATACTTAGATAAGTGAAATAAAAGAAATAAAAGAGAGAGTATGAAATTTTTTCTTCTGACAATATAAATCTCCAGCAATGACATTACTCGTTACAAAACCTTGTCATACAACCAGTATATTTTCAGATTTTCTTTGATTTTGTATGCATCCAATTCTAGAGATGTTTGTCATTTAGAGTCCATTACAAATTTATCATCCTCCGAAATGACCAATATTAAAGATTGTATAGAGTGCCACGGAGAATTGCCCGCGCTTCATTGCCACTGGTACGCGTGCCGTAAGATTAAGCCCTTATTCCAAAATAAGGTACTCAGTAGTGATAACGTTGTGATTTTACTTAGCGTGAAATTTGAACATTTGGTCAGAACATACTGTCATGTTTACTAGCGATGTTTCTCGACTGAGGGTGTACTTTCCTTAGGAGGCGCATAAACCATACACTGGGGTGCAATATTAAAATCGAAGACAAAGCAATTAGGCTGAAACAATTACTGCAAATAAATACTGCAAATATTCTGATGTAAGGTGCAGGAAAATGCACATTTACTCTGATATACTAAACAGACATCTATCAGTACAACGTATGTGTTTCAACTAATTAGCTATCAATGCTAGTTAAGAACTTAACATTATATGAGATCCCATGATTGACACTTGTATATGGCAAATTATATGCGCAACTCTTACACTTTCGATCGTGCAGTTCAGTATCCAAAATACGTTAAAGTCCCAAAATGCCACGATCATCCTACACATCTGCACCTACAGCTTAACATGTGGGCAAGCATATTGTTGTATTGGGAGGGTAAATGAAAAGTAAGAAACAAATTTCGAAATAAGTAACCGCAAATGGTATAAGACTATTTACGTATCAAAGCTATTCAGAATAACTTTATGGATATAGGAAGTTCACAGGAAAATATCGCACCACAGAAAGTATCGCATATATGTCAAAGTAATAAACACCAGCAGAATACGACGTTATATACGCCAGTGCACTTAAGAGGTTAAGGTTATTTTGTAGGTTTAGCTCATATAGGTATATTGAATTAATATATTATATTGCATAGAAGGAGCAGAAATTATGACTGATTGGGTCAAATATTGAAAGATAGTTAATTGATGAATACTATTAAAATAATAAGAAGCGATATCTATATTTTCATTTCAACATTATCATTCGTTATTGTTTTCAAAGAATGATTAGCATTATACAGTGCATAAAAGTATAAAGAAATACCATCATTTTCACTTACGCCTTTAAATATATTCCAAAAATTATTCTGCGGGCGTACACAGCTCTTTTATTAATTATATTTGCCTTATTAAAACGTAAATAGTTTTGAAGTCAGTAAATCATCTTATTACTGATTTATAAAATAAAATATAATTATAGACTTTCATATGAACTTAGGGTGAAGTTATCTTACCCGACACAACATATAACTGCTTTATTCCATTGTTCAACGGTGCGCAATTTAGATGTATTATGTAGTTCTATTTTCTTTAATATTGTGCTATGAAAACACACTTTCAAAGGTCATTCCGCATTTAACTTGACCTTCAATTTATGCCTTTCAAATAATAATAACACCATTTTCTAAATAGAATTACATTTTTATTTTCTGCTTCTGCACTGATATTACATACAAGCATTATTAGTAAATATTTTTCATATTAGTAAATATATTTACACACATAAACCGATTCTTTCCAAATCCTATTATTTGTGGTTTATTAATAGCTACAAGTATGCCAGTCTTAGTAGGAAGAAAATACATTATCTACCGGATGCAATACCTAAGTCACTTATGCCTAGTGGATATTTGGTGTACTTACATCATCTCTCATTTCCTTTGCAGTATTTGGCACGTATATTTTCTAATATTTCAGTACTAACGTGTCATTACACAGTCTATCAGTAATACATTAATTTCTTAACAGAGTGATAATGTTAGGAGTTTAGCGTGTGGTATCTCGTTGGTCAGGGATGATAGATATGCAGGAGGATACTGTAGCGTAAAATTATCTGGATGATCGCTATTGTCGCCACCAAGAAAGTTGCCAACTAAATGTATTGCACCATCACCGTGACCTTGAATACATATACAGAGAAAAGCGTTGAAAGATATACCACTTCTTTAGTTCAATGCAATGCATTATTTTAACTAAATCTTTAAATGTCAATATTAGTCAATACATAAAGAAGTTATTTATTTTTTATAGACACTGATTAGATTTAAAGTTTGATATATTTTGTTTTGGAAGATGGATGTAGTTTGATTTTATTCTGCTGTGTCTATTTTACTTGTCCTAGTTTGCATACTTTTCCGAATGTTTTCCCTAATATTATTCGAAGGAGCTGTATTTTTAATTTAATGTGACACCAGAATTGAATATTAGAATTGTACTACAAAATATATAGATAAAATATATAAACCCAAAAATATAAATAACTGATATTAAACTTGGAGTACACATAATCATGCTTAAAGTAGTACTTCAAATTTTCGATATTTGCATCTCAATATCCAACCATACTTTATCTGACCCGCCCATCTTTTGGTAAAATAACAATGTATAACAATAACAATTCATCGGCCAAGCATATCCCACATATGCTCTATTGGAATCAAGTCCGGTGAGTATGTTATCCAATCCATACGGGTGATAACCTCCAATTGGCTGAATTGTCTACGTTTAATGGTGGCATGGCATCATTCATAAAGAGAAATTCAGCACCGCGGTGCCCCGCGAACAAACGTACATGTTGTTCCAAAATGACATCCCGATGATGTAGCCTCGTCATCGTAACACTCTGGAACATGCAGGTCAGTTCTGGAACCAAGAATACTCCTCCCCAAACGAGCTAACCTGCACCACCAACGGTGTCGTTTAATGAAGCCTTGGTGGTAACGGCACCTGGCGCTCTCCATATGAAAAGTCCGGCGAGAATCAGACTGCAACCAACCTGGATCGTCGGAAAACATCACACAAGACCACTGCGGTGCCCACAATGTACGCTCTACCCAGGTTAATCGCAGGTGACAGTGAGTTGCGGTAAGGGGACTACATGACAGCCTGATGAGCATATAGACCAATGTGCCCTGCTGCTCGTACAGGTCTGCTCGAACCACCGGTAGCTGAAGAGACACGAGATAGGTCTGATGCTGTGCCCGTCTGTTTCTTTGCTGTAACTCAACACCGGTCCTCATTCGGCGTTGTAACTTGGGGGCGACCCAGGCCGTAACATCTACCTCGCCATTACATCATTTGAATCGTTGCCAAAGCCTGGAGATGACACCTGAGCGATTCCGTTCCTCGGATACTTTCATGGGTACGTCCATTCAGTCGTCCGATAATCTACCACGTAAAAATCATCCAAATGCTTCCTTGTGCTATAACTATAGTGGTTATTGTACTGAAAGGCTTTTAAAGCGCCAGAACAATTTACTTCTTTGTCACCATTTTGTATACCTCTCTTACACCCCCTGTCATTGTGACGTAGTATCCGCGCCATCTGGTGGTTTCTACTTGTATGACTTTCACAAATATGTGTGATAATCTTCTACAGGGTGAATTTTGTTTTAGTCTGCCCTGTGTGATTCTGGAACATCCTTAATTTATACTATGAGGTATATGACAAACCCATGGGGTTACTGGTAATAATTGCTTGTTCTAATTTGTTGTTAAATTAATATAAATACATTGTACAGTACCGATACATTTATAAGTGTATAGATCAGTGCAAATGTTAATTTTTACAGGTTAAATGTGTTTTATTTGATTACTTTCAGAAAATTAATACCATGAAAATAATCTGTTTCGTTCTTAATATGCTCGCGTCCTCCTAGGGTTATCACGCCCTTAGGAAACGCCGACTTCACAGTTTGAGAACGCTACCTGCTACACTTTCATCACTTAGCTTTGCGGTACACAAGCAATGTAACCGAACGAAGCAACAGAAGCAATTTCATATAGTAACTGAGATAAAGGGCTCTAGTTTATGTAAAAATTAAAATATCTCTTATCCTGAAGGTCATTTCGACAATGAATAACATAGCAACACATCAGAATTGAAAAATTGAAAATTTGTTCATAAGCCTTTGGTACAGAATGGACCGCCTTTATGTTATATTTTGTTAATTTTTACCCATTTTAGTTATAATCATTTTTTTTTTCTTCTTAATTTTAGCATATTTTTCTTAAAATGTACTAAAAAAAATCTAAAAACAACAAAAAATACCCCACATATCTCCATTTTTTTTTAAAAAAAGTTCTCGCAACCAGTTGGATACCTTAAAGGAACATATACCAAGAAACTTGAAAATATTATTTGTTTCAGTTCTTAATTAGTCGATATGATGTCATCATATCATATGATGTTATCTATCATATCTTGCAAGAAGAAATTGAACAGACACAGAATAAACAAATAAAATCATACAGAATATCATAATAAAAAAGATAAAAGTTTGCAAATTCAGGAAACTTCTGAGTTATTGACCGTAATTTCTGTGTAATGCTCAAGATTCGGCTTAAATTTCCGCTTTTGGCACATCTTTCTACACGAACGTTAGAATCAATGCTCTTTGAAGAACAGTTCTAACGAAGTATCTATTTTTGTATGATCACATAAGCAAAACAAAAGATTCGATGAAGGTTAAATATCGTTTATGAGTTGTATCTGCTGAAAGGTTTTTATGTACAAAATACTATGCGCTTAGAAATATGTTTGAATGAAAATGAGAAAAATGTAGTTTATATAATATTTATATTCAAATATAAATACATCATTTTAAAATAGATAGTTTTTGAGTTATTGTGATCATGAAAATCAAATTTAAAAAGTTTTCGAGGTATATTTTTGAATATGAATAATGAAACACATACACATTTAATTTATGTTTCCAAAATTAAATCCAAAGTTCCCTTTTAAGTGTTGGCCATTGTTTACTCCATTTCGGTTTTTGAAAAGATGACTAGATTAAAAAGGTTGTTAATGAATAAGCCGAAGAAAACAATTATTCGTAGAAAATACATGCAAAAGCATAATTTTCTCCCTCAAACCCTTATCAGCCCTGATGGGGAACTCTTCCTTGTAATGTGCAGATACATTCTTAAAATTGTTGCTTCATTCGGAAATAGTGCATTGTATTTTTGTTTTCTTTACACAGTTTAGTGACCAAGAAATAGCTGCAGAAACAATTAAGAAAGTTTGCAAATTATTCCAAAAAGGTCGTCAAGATGATGTAGTGAAGTACTTCAGCGCAAAAAGCTTTTTATCTCTTCTTTAATGTTCATCAAATTGTTCTAAATATCCTAAAACACCAGTTGAGGAGCTTATCATTTTGTTTTCTTTGAAGTCTTATGAAACAAAAAAACAAGCTCATTTGTTTTGATGATGAATCCACATAGAATATTTTGTGGAAAATTAAAAGATCATTTAGCTGTGTGATCGATACAAGAAAAAATATTTGTCGCAAAAACTATTGATAAATTAAAAAATTCAAAACAGGTATGTTGATTCGTAATTCTTTACTTAAAATCGATTTATTTAATCTCAATTTCAGATCTACTAATCCCCATGGAGTGAAGTATTAGCTTAATTAAGTTCTTCAAAGATTCCGAAAAGTATTAAAAATGTTATTTTGATAGAAAATGTCACAAATACATAATGCATAAAACATTCCGAATGTAGATTAAATTGTGTTAGATTTGCATTCCGAGTTATACACACTAACGTAAGAATTGTTTTTTTCATTCCTTAATTTCTAAGCATGTTTATTTAGTATTATTTACTAGAATCTCTTTTCGAAATTTATTCCTTATGAAAATGAATTTATTGATTGTTCTATCAAATGCAAACTTCACTTTATATTGCATACGAAAAATGAAATATTTACTTAAAAAGTCGTTTCAAATTAATCAAAGTATCAACCATTTGCATAGTTTAATTGAGTTGGTTTTGTTATATTAATATATAATGTTTTAAAAATTGTTAATCTTAATTCGCAATGGGGAATTAAAATAAAATAATTTATTTGAAATAGAATAGATTATTACAGATAGTATACGTTTTTAAATTCTTAAAACTTTCTCAAAATGTTTTTTGTATTGTTTATTATATGTATAAGATTTATTTATTTATTGTATGCAAAGGTGTATTGTTTCGTTACTTTTATAATAACCTGATACACGTCTTTTAAATCTGCCCTTTTCTTTGTGTTATGAAATTTTGCTACTTTTCTATATCTTTTCAATAAGCTGTAAGTATTAAAAATACGTTCTATTCTTGTTTTTATCATTGTTTCATTAACTTAAATAAGTTTCATTAACTTAACATCAATAAGAAGTAATACCTAACTTGTTTAACATTGTTCATTATTTTATTTACATGAGACACTTATGTAATTATGTGTGTTGTGACTTACTTTACATGTTCTAAGCGAATTCTAGAACATGTACTGGTATTCAAAAACCTTTATAAACTGTTAACAAAATGAAATCAAATCTCTCCAATTAAGCAGTAGAAAATTTAAAAAATGATTGGGAAATACTGTACAAATGAGATTGGGGTATTTTAGAAAAATCTTTTTTTTTATCAGAAGAAAGACTTAATATGATCTCTATCAAGTTACGGGTGGTGTTATTCCATGAGTATGTCAGAGGAGCCCTCCGTAATTGCTGGTTTGAAATTATTATTTTTGTATCCATTTCATGGAAAGTCAGAACATAATTTGAACCTTATAGGTTAGAGACACCTTCATTGATTGGAATACAAGCAATATCATTAGCATACAGTTTTTCCTTTCATAGAATAGGCCCTATTCAAAGTAAATTTCATATTGCTACAAAAAGTAATTTAAGATCTTAAGAAACAAAACAGTAGCTCTATCGCCATCTTTAGTCAAATTCTTCAGGTGTTGAACTTCACTGTATCAGTCCGATCTCGACAAAATGCTTTGTTTTTAATTGCATAGAAGTTCGCTTAGAGGACAATAATTTCAGATCTAAAAAGCAAGCAAAATTTTTGGATATCAGCCTTAATTTCATAAGAGAAAGTTGGGGAGACACTACTACTCTTGTCTCTGCCGTCGGTATAACTTTCAATATCTGTATTTGAGACTTGATTAATTATTTCAAGAGCAACTTGAGGTAGATATTTAGACAAATCATGATTGATGTTAATTTACGTCTTGAGATTTGAAATAAATTCTTGGTAAACCATCGGGTGATTTCAGGAAGTTCTTTACATTCGATCTATAACAGATTCATCAATTTTAGATGAAATAAAAAGGTTATCTTTCTTCAATATTTTAATATTTTAGTTACATATGGGTATTTGGTTATGCATAACTATAAGGCTTGTTGAAATATTTTACAAGTACCGTGCTTCTTGAATGTGAGGATTTTGAGAAGACCACAGTCATATAAAAATTAATCCTCATACCAGTGATAGTGCGAGCAGCACTCAACTGTATTATCGGTAATTTTGTTGAATTAGGGGAAAACGTAAATGGATTGGATATCAATCAGTGTATAACTGCGATAAAAAGACTTTCATTAAAACTAGGTTTCCACACTGTGGATTTTGGATACCACAAACTCAAAATTATTTGGATATCTATTTTTTCGCAATCTAATTTTTTATTGATTTAAGCAATACATTGACCTTCCACACTATTTTAATAACGATAAAAAGATCTAGAACCTAAATTATTGTCTTTTTGGTATTATATAATCTAAAAAGGAAACTTTTAAACACAAAGAATGTGTTTTGTTTAATAAGTAGTTTTCTAATTCGCTTTATATTGAATCCCAAAACTTTAAACTTTGCAAAGCAAAATATTGAAACAGTAGAATTTCTGTATAAATATTATTAAGAAAATGAAGGTATACCAGATGTAAAGCCGTAAGCGAATTAAAAAATTAAATTCCTAAGAGGAATTTCATAAAACTTGAAAATACTTATAGAGAATAACGGGAATAACTATTATATTCCTAAACATGATTCATGTCCAATAATATGTATATTTTTTTATTATTCTGAAAAAACTAAAACTTTTTCTCGAATGTCAAAAAAGAAATTACAAATTAATGAAATCTACAGATCTTTTTGTTTGAGGAAAATTTTTGAATTATATCACGTATGTCTTAATATCTTCCTTGACGAATTCAGCAATTTTTGGAGCTGTTCGTTAAGATGGAATCGTCAGTGTATTTTTTCACTGAATGATTTGTTGAAATAAAAACGTTAAAGTAAGAAAATGACCCAGAAAAAAGATTATAGTTTAGAGGAAGTAAGAGATTTCAGCATTTTGTCTTATTTATCGTAAGAGAATTTCGCTCATAAAATAAACAAAAAAACTTTATTTGAATTGTAATATCCTCCATTTTTCAACAAGGATTTTTTTATTGGAATAAATTTTATATTTTTTTTCCTGTTTTGTTTTTATTTTTTATTGTTTAAAGAGGTGTTATAACAAAATGCTGAATTCTTCGCAGTGCTATGTTTTAACTCTATTGAATATTTATACCAAAGTTTTATTTCATACATTGTTGAATATATACATTAAAATTAAATTACTGATTTATTTTATATTTAAACAAAAATTTCAGAACTAAAAAATAAATATTAAACAAGTGTTATAAAATGAAAAAAATAAGTAGTTTATGTAAACACGTTTTGCTAAGTCATAAATAAAGTTTGCTTTATTTTGCTATTCCTGAATTTCTTTGAGGTAATGCTTGTAAGAAAAACAGATGAACTATCATTATAGATTTCAAAAAACAGTAATATTTTTACAACATTTTTAGGAAAGAAAATAATTAATTTATTAAAAAAATGTAAATACATTTTGACTTTCCTAAGCTGAAATTTTACTTATAAGAGTTCGTTAAATCAAAATAGCTTAAATTTTTGAATATAGTTTGTTAAAATAACTATTTAACTAATTTAAATTATGAGTTAAAATATAACTAACATAATTAAAAAGGATGGCATAACAAAATGATTCGCAATTTCTGCTGTTATTATAGGATTTTAAGAAAAATTTTAAGAATTTTCGAAGATATGTCAGAAGACTTGTTATTATGTTATTGTTAATATAAATGTAATAATTTAATGCATTTTAAAGATAAAATACAAATTATTTAGTTATAAAAACAAGGTACAAAAGGAGTTAATCTCAAACTCAAAGTAAATTTAAATCATTTGTGTAAAATGCAAAATGAATGAAACATAAAATTCTTCATCGAATAGATCAAACGAATTGTATAAAATACTCATGATAATTTGAAAGCTGCAAAATTATATATGCAGTAATATTATATACAAAATAATTAGGCAACATCAGCAATTTTCTACATACTATGAATTACTTCATTGGAGAACAAAGAAATAAAGGTAAAAAAAGTATTAAAGGCAAAGAAATTTGTGAATATATTAATATTGAAATACTCTTAGAGAAATATGTGTGTGTGAAGTAGATTAAACCTAGTGTGTAAACTAGATTTAAAATTACAGATAAATAAAGTATACTAGAGAGAGGAAGGTTGAATTTTATATAGAAGAAAACTTAAAAATACAGAAGGAATACACAAGGAAATTTTTTAAAAAATGTCATTGAAACAAAAGGTAAAGTGTTGGCTAATACTAATAGTTGTTCGCTTTTTTTTCTTTTTATGATGTGCATGTAGTGATTAATTCAAAACATTTTATTATGGATCTTGTTTGTAATTATAAGTTGTTATTAAAAAAAACTGTAATAAAAATGTGTAATTTTAACGAGAACTCTTTAATTCTTTATACTTTTGTATTCTTATCATATGATGAAATTTCTTCTATTTCGAAAATTCTTATTTGTAATGAAAAAAACTTTTTCCAAGCATTTATCTTTGGCAATATGAATGAATTTTCATTGGAAGAAATATGTACTCTTTCTTTTTCTCACGCTTTGTTTGAAACATGTGACTCTAATTTGTTACTTTTTTCCAAAACTTATTTCTCTCATTCAACGCCATTCAGTTTATAATACACTAAATTTACTCATTAGAGGATTTTTTTTTCAATTTTTTTAGAAAATACATAAAATTTGAATCCTTTAATTATTAGCCATTAATTTTGAAGCCATAAAAAATGAAACCATAAATGCTGTTTCTTCTCATTTACGGTATCCGACTACCCTAAAATTGTGAATTTTGACAAAAGCTTACAATTTTTTATGATTTTATTTTAAAGGGCATTTTATTAGCTTTATAAAAATACCAAGTTTATCATTTTCCGTTCGCTAGAACAAAAACTACCAGTGTTTTAGTAAAAGAAGATGACATTACTTTAACCAAGATGTCATACTTTAAAACGCGTTTTACTCCAAATGTGATTTTTTGACAATACTCAAGCTAGTTTTCATAAAAAAGAAAATATCTCTTATCCTGAAGGTCAATTCAAAGCTGAATAATATAGCAACACATTAGATTGAAAAAATTGAAAATTTGTTCATAAACCTTTGGTACAGAATGAACCTCGTTTATGCTATTTTTGGTCAATTTTTACCTATTTTTCCCATTTTAGTAAAAATAATTTCTTTTCCTCTTCTTAATTTTAGCACATTTTTCTTAAAATGCACTATAAACCAAATCTAAAAATAACAAAAAATCCCCATATCTCCTTTTTTTTTAAAAAAAAAGTTGTCGCAACCAGTCGGTTACCTTAACCTTAAAAAAGAATACTATATTATATAGCTACTAGATAATATGTTTTTACAGGGGGGGGGGATAAAAGTGGCCCGGATGAGAGGATACGATTGGACGTGAATGTGACGTGCACACCAAGTGATCGAAACTGGTTCAGATCTTAGCATGGGCTGTATCAGTGTGAATTGATCCGTGACAATCCATTCGTGGCAGCATTAACTGAGAAGTAAAATACCTATAGTTACTTCCAACAGGATGGTGCAACTGCTACCGAAACATGGAGCAAGATAACATAGTGCTTCTCCAACTTTCAATATTTGTGACCCAATATTCGATCATAATTTTGGTCGCGCCCCCCTCACACATACAATAACGATTCAATAATACTATTCTTTATCTCTAAAGCTCCAATACGACTTTAAACTCTTAAGAGCCACCAACGTATATATACGTCTCGCTCAGCTAAAGCGTTAATTGTCCCGGACGTATATATACGTCTTTCCGAAATATGATCTTTTTTGTGCACTGCTATACATGAAATTATTTCGAAGGCTTTGGAATGCAATAAAAGGACCTTGACAGTGTTTGCGAAGGATTTACTTATTTCAGAGGATTTGCTTATTTATTCCTTTTCCACCCTTCTCCCTAATACACCACATAGATCGACTACGTGTTGAAATGTTAGCATTGAGGAGCGAATCACGTAATTTTTAATCGGCATTCATGGATTAATTATATAAAACCGTACAAATTATCTAGATAGGTGTTAACTTTTTATATAATTTTACATATGACAGGCCCATGAAATCACTGGAAATTATTAAACTTGTTTTTAACTTAGTATTGTTAAATTAATTATAAAATGCATTGTACAGTACTGATAAATTTGCAAGTGATATCAGTGCAAATGTGTATTTTGTTTCTTTACTTTCAATAAATTAAAAATTTTTAAATAATCTTTTGTTTTCCATTCAATATGTTTGCGCCCCCCTCATGGATTTATCACGGCCTCTTAGGAGGGCGCGCCCAACAGTTTCAGAAACGTTGCGATAGCATAATCTTCACTCCTAACAGAGTTGCTAGCAGAGATCAAACTTATCTTTGCTAGCAACTCTGTCAGGAATGAAGATTGTGTTAATGTGATCCATGCGAGAGCATGTCCATGAGCGGAGACCAGTTTGATTTTGGCCAGCTGACCAACCGGGTCACCTGATCTGTCAGTGAGCGATTACTTTTTGTGGGCAACCTTCAAGTCTAAGGTGCATCGCAACAACCTCATAGTCTTCAAAAACTGCAGAAGATTATTTTTGATGATATTGCAGTGATTTCAGAAGTTCCACTTCGATCTGCCTTCCAAAATTTGGTGACCAGGGATTAAGGAGACACGATACGATTCAATTCACAAAAATCGGCCAAAAAATTTTAATTTAATTTTTTTAGCTTAAATTTTCCTTATATACTTTTCTATAACCTGGCGAAATTTGAAAGTGCTAACTTAAAAAAAACACAGAATTTTGATAGCTTTTGCATTCGTTTTTATTCACATCCCTGTGGCAAATCTAAACTTTAAACTTACTTATCTAGGAAAGATAAAATCTGTCTTCATTTAAAATGCCAAGGCTTTTTTTCTATTGTGCCTAATGCTTTGAATTTTTTTCACCTAATGCTGATAGTACATGTAAGAAAAGTTGTATGCATTTTTGAATCAAAGCAATATTTGTTTTTTTTTAAATAATTGAGCTCAGAATTTGTACATTTTTTAAGGAATTTTCAATAAGCATTCATAAAAAGAAGTTTTGTAGGAATACCAATCATGTTATCGCAAAACCCATACCAACTTTTACTAAGCATAGTTTGAGGTACTTGTAAATCAAATGTCATGCATGTATGTAAATTTTTGTAGGAGGAGTAGCATAAAATCACTTCACAAATTTTAAGTTTTTTTCCTTAAAAATTTAAATGGCTAGCTTTTTATGAAATTTTGAGCACAAAATCTGTTTTACATAGTATACACACATAGGAGGCAACCAAAACAATTTTGAAAATCCTTAAATGAAAAGTTTTGCTTAAATCGTACCATGTCCCTTTAAAGGAGCCAAGAGATGAATGATAGTCTTTTTCAACATATTCTATAAGCATATTAGAGGGCTCCTTTCCTTTGCTGTGTTTCTTTGTGACCGTGAACTCTGTTCTCCGGGCCACTTTTATATTCTCCACCCTGTATATGCTATATTTATCTGACCAATAAACTATATAATAGTTATTGGTAATAACTATTGTATAGTTTATTGGTCAGAAGAAATAAACTCATTGTCATACACCTGACTGAATACACAAAATTGAATACCATTTATATTGCTTTAAGAAATATATATAAACTTCTACATACCTGACTATTTATAAGGTCCAATAGGTCTCTTGTATATTCCTTGCCAAGCATGATCCTTGTATTATCACCAATAAAAGATGAAACAAATTTTCAAACTTTTCTCCTCGCAATTAGTGGAAATCTTTTTGAGGTAATTATTGAAATTATGTACTAAACATGCTCGAAATAGTTATTCCGTAAATAAATACTTCGGTTTGGGCTAATCATTTTGCTTTGTTAAACAAATTATTCATAACTAAAAAAGAGGAATAATATACTTGGAATATTGTCAGTATTTTATCAGACTCTATCTATTCAAACCTAGGAGGATATCATTGTTAATTTGATATTTTAGCAAACTTTGCGGCTTTTAAATGAAGAATAATGTGTGTGAAATGTGATTAATGAAGATTTATCGATTTTTATAAACAATTCGATAAGCTCGAGGGTCGTGTTTCATGGAAACAATACATCAGTGGAATGACAAACACTGTATGTAATTTTTAGTAAATTTGGTGAATTTCGTAAATTACAAAAGAAACCTCAAGCGTTTGTTATAAATCACTTGATAAAGCTTTAACAATTAAAAGATTGCTTTAACGCAATTTACATAATAATATTTTACTATAAGATCGAATAGTACATAAGCTGAATAATACACATATTAAAACTCAAATGAAAATTAAATATTTAGGAAGAAATGCAAATATTTGTATTTTAAATACAGTTAATGCATTATTTGATGTAAATAGTATAGCTAAAGTCATTCATGCTTATATGATTCATACTTATATGAAAAACTCAAAGACATATTTAAAGAAAATTTCATAAGAAAACTTTTTCTTATGTGTATTTATGGAGAAATTATGTTTTAGCAACACTTTTGTCAAGTTCAAAAAATATTCTGTGAATAACTAAATGTAAAGTGTCAGTACACAGAAATATATGAAAGTTATAATAGAATAGAAATATTATTGGTTTAATTACTTAATTTTAACACGGATTTTATTCCTTTTTAAAAGTAATTTTGCAGAAAATTTGTACAATGCAACTATGGTTTCTACGTAAATGACAAAGTTTAAAAAATAATGAAAACTAATTTTTGAAAAAATTTTAACTTATTTTATTTTTATTTTTTTATTTGTCATTTATGTATTTCTATTGATTTAATGTAAAACAAAAAAATTCGGCTCCATTTTCTTTGGAGTAATGTTATAGTATATTCTTATATTTAATGAGAATAACAGCATTATCATTTGATACTTTTTTATCCACAATTATATGCATATTTCTAGTTATAAATCCTAAGATTAAAAATCACAATACATTTCGAAACTAATGAACTAATGAGTTCAAGATATTTCGGTTATTACTATTAGAATTCAAAGGTTAAAAGGTCTTAATTTTTCTTTATAATTAGCTGATTTATATTTATAAAAATAATTAAATATGTAAAAAATGTATTTATTTATATAAAGAACTACGCGCGCGCGCTCGTACCTTTAATTTTATAATGTGTTTATAAATTATTATTAAACTTCAATATCCTTGAAAATTTTTCATATGTGACTAATTAATTGTTCATCATAAATAAATTATTGAAATACTGTTAATAGGAAAGAATGTTTTTTCAAATTTCATAAAATGAAAGCTGAAAAAGCTTAAAATAAGTTGCTGCCAGCGTAATATTTAGTAATTAAGTTTTAATATCAAGTCCTAAGAAACCAATTCTTATCTGTAAGAATATTTATGAGTTTTTACTCGCTGTTTTTAGGGAGTCGCTTTAATTCCTTAAAGAAATAAAGTCCCCTGTTATAAAATAAAGTATAATATGCCTTAGTAGACTAATTGGTTTCTTTATTTTCAGAGAAAAATCATTTATAATCAGAAAGAAAATCAGCTTCGAAACATTTTCTCAGGGTATTCATTCGGATTTATTGAATGAAAGTGATTTACGCTTTGGATTTTATAGCATTAAGGTTTTAAGAGAATAAATAGCTAATTATTTATCGAAACGTAGAAAATCAGAAGATACAAACAAAATAGTAAATTATATTGAAAAACAGGAATAGTAATCACTAAAAAATTATAACGTTCTTATTTAGGCTTAATTAGCATTCTTTTAGAAAAACAAGATTTACGATATCTGTAAAATGTATCTCAAATTCGATAAAGGGTTAGCATATTTTTAATTTATATAATTTTCTTAAAAAGAATAATTTTCACTTTATCAACGGGTGACTTGTAATCTAGTCTTTCCCTATAATTAATTTAAATCATTGGTACTTAAATATTATACGATCGACCAATTTCATCAAATCAAAATATGTCCTCAAATATCACCATATTCTGCCATTAGTGTAAAGCTAATCCAGCTTGCCTACTCAAAAAAACGATTCATTATAATAATAACGATGGCTGATTTTGGCAACGTATTTTTATTTTGCAAAATTGGTCTACATTATAATACGTAAGTACACTTACTTCCAAAAGTTAAGCACGGAGAGGAAAATGCTAGTTTCCGGAAGCCAATCAGAATTGAAGAGGATGTAATTCGCTGCAGAGGTAGATGGAAGTATGCAAATATGTTAGGTAACACCAATCGTACTTTCATGTCAAGAAATTTGGAAAAAGGGCAGTCTTATAAGAAGCCAGCTTTATGAAGGGTTACAGAAGTTGATTGTAAGTGCTGATAGAAGGTGTTTAAAACTTTCGTACAATTTGTTTTCAAGACATACGTGTTTCTGTGACTTCCAGAAAACGAATGTAAGATTCTGAGCGCTGACGTGCTGTGGGGCGCATTAAAGCAGGACAGTCGATCACAGATGTTGCACTTTTCTTCGGCGTTCATCATTCCGTAATTTCACGTTTATGGAAACAATTCCAAACTGCATAGAAAGTTGTCCGAAGGCCCGTAGGCGGTCGCCCAAGAGTTACGACCCCCGCAGAAGATCGATATATAGCTATTGTAGCCAAGCGGAATCGCAGAGCGACCTCCACACGTGTGACATCTACGGTTACAGTGTCCATTGGTAAGGCTTTATCTGCAGCTACTGTACGCCGAAGATTACATATGAATGGACTGTATGCCCGGGTACCTCGAGTTTGTGTTCCTCTATCCATCCAATCAAGAGGGGCACGATTAAAGTGGTGCCGGGAATATGGCAATTGGACTGTGTCTGACTGGGGAAATGACATGTTTACTGATGAGTCAAGATTTGTTCTGGAGCCAGATGACAAGCGTATAAGGATATGGCGTAAACAAGGAGCACGCATTTAGCCTCAAAACATCACTGAATATCACGCATTCCGAGGCGGAAGCATTATGGTGGGGGCAGAGATTTCATTAGGATACCACACCGACCTGCACATCTTTAAAAGGGGTTCTGTGACGGCTGTCCGGTATCGAGATGAAGTCCAAGAACTCATTGTGAGATTGTACGCTGCAGCAGTTGGCCCTACTTTTGTTTTAATGGACGATAACGCACGTCCCCATAGAGCTGACATCGTTGATGACTACCTGGAGAGTGAAGGGATTGCGCGTATGGCCTGGCCAGCATATTCTCCCGACATTAATCCCATTGAAAATCTTTGGGATGCTCTCGGCCGTGCTGTATCTTCACGTTTCTCACCTCCAGCCACTCTTATTGAGCTGGAAACTGCTCTACAAGAAGAATGGCGATTGCTTAATTCTGCGATGGTTGACCACCTAATTGAAAGCATGGTCAGAAGGTGTAAACTTTGCATGCAGTTGAGGGGGGATCACATACCCTATTAATGTCCTTTTTTTCATCTTATACTGTTTATTTTTACTTTATACATAATTCTGTTTAAGTCTCCAGTATGACATTATCTGATAGCTTACAAAAATTTAATATTGTTTTCATTTCTGTATATAATTATTGATTTTGTTTTATGTATAAATATATATGCTACTTTACTGCCAAATTTTGTGTCAATCAAAGCAGTATTTGTTAATTTCTTTGCATTTTACATCTTCGTGCTTAACTTTTGGAAGTGAGTGTACTAATTTACTTAATTGCAGCTCAGTTTTAATTTTAAATTTCAACTTACTCTTCAGTATTTTGATTTTCATTTGAATTCTATTGATACATGAAAAACATGAAGATAGTTTTATTCAGTATAGATTTTACTTACTTTGAATGAAATATACACACATTTACAAAATTTTTATAAATTTTACCTGCATTTTAGAAGAGGTAAAATTATAACTCTGCAAAAAATCTGTGGAAGAAAAAAAATACATTTTTACAATGAATTCTTTTTTTGAAATTATGTTATCGGCAGTAGCAAAAAAAAAAAGTTATTACATTTCGAGGACATTTTCTCTTTTTGGCCTATGATGACAGATTCCTTTGACATACCTCTTATTTATATAAATCAATGAGTTCTTTGACATAAATCCGCTTTGATATGTCAAAGAAAATTGCCGATATATCAACAAGATAATATCTTATGGCATGGAATCCAGAATTTGGAGCTCTTTCTTCCTCTAGAGCATAAAGAAGTTTATTTTATACCCCACATATTCTTCATATATTTGGTGGATTGGATATGTTTGAAATATAATAATTCTAGACTGGCCAGTAACATTTCTCTAGAGCTTGCTGTAAATAAATTTTAATTTAATGCAGCCTTGTAAAGTTAGCTCACATTTTTAAAAAAGTCGAAGCTCATAATTGTAAGTCATAAGATAATTTGTAAGAGTTTTTGTTAATAATTTACAATACGACACTCTTGTCAAAAATCACTTGGATTAAACAATAGAATACTATTGAATAAAATACAGTCCGACCTCTATTTAAAGAAGCCGCTAAATCCCAAAGGAGAAGTTCGTTATATGGAAAATTCGTTAAATAGAGATTCCTTTTTTAATATACTTTAGAGAACACATAAAACAAATTTTAAATTCATAAGGCCTATATATTATTTAAAAAAAGTAATTATATTCACACATTTTTTGAAAATTATATCTATTTATTTCATATATTTTACCCATCAAAAAGAGAAAAATACAGAGAGAACAAGAAAAAAAGAAACTTTCTCCAGGAATACACTGTATTTTAAATTTTAAGAAATAATTTCACATTAAAATTAAGGAATTTTTTAACGACATTTTCTAATTTTAAGAATACAAATAATTTTAAACAAAATTATTTTATAACTAGTAATTTTAATTATACACAACAACTTCCATGTGGCCTTAAATTTAATTTCTGATAAAATCTGTTAGTTTTCCTTGAGTTTTTTGTTTAAAAACTTAAGGCAACTTAAATGCTTTTAGTTAGTAAGGCACCTGGTAAAACCAGTTCAAGGACATTGATCACCATAAAATGTGGTAAAATAGAGAATAATTTGAAAAATGTCCTGAAATATTTTAAAAATTGGGAGGGGGGGGGGTATCAAATCACAAGAGAAGAATTTCGTTAAATATAAAATGCACTTCGCTATTTGGAGTTTATTTTACGAAGAAAATAGCAAAATGTAGTTGGTTCCAGTAAAACGTTCGTTAAATAGAGAAATTCTCAAAATGGAGGTTTGTTATATCGATTTTTGATTTGCTAGTACAAAATTCACTTATAACTGGCAATTCGGAACGTTATGTGGGACATAATGACATGGAATCTGGACAGCAGATACTACGCATTATGTGTTTAATGCTAAGTAGTCAGAATATTAGGTTACCAAATTACAACCAAGAAGTGTGCAGGTTCGCACTTCTGTGTCACAAAAGATCCTCATGTCTTTACACATAAATAGCACATAATCTTAAAAAATGAAAACAAAATGTTGTATGCTCTTGATTTAAGTAGCAAAACATTGGGATATAACTTTGCTTTAACACTGGTTAAATGTCATTCGAAATGTATACAGATCATGAGCGTATGAAGTCCAATGCAAACTATGCACAGAAGATTGTATTGAGTTTGCTATTGCATTGTGCTGAAGCTCAAAGGCAAAGCTCTATTGATGAAACTTTTGTGCCAGAATTTGTCCATGCAACGTTAACCTTTCATCCTCTGTAGAAGATTTGCCGTGGACACAAATGTCCCACAATGCTTTACGTGACATAATGGCTAAGCGCATCTTACAAACTCAGTGTGGTAGAATGATTCAATTAATACAAATAAATTATTCTAAACTCAATTCATGACCAGCCAGATAGTTTTTAAGCTTTTAATGACGTTATATATACACATTTGCAAAGTTTAGTGAGTTCTGCCTATTAATTCTAAATACTGAGAAACTCTTTATGAGCGAAGCAAAACATCAACATGGTTATGGCAAAGGTTGCGTGGCTACAGCGGACGTGGTGAGAGTGGACACACAACATTCCGTGGTCTGAGGGAACCCTTTGAAACTTATCGTGGTTAGAGCGGACACGTTTTTTCCGCATCTTAGAACAGCTTCGATTACCAAATTACAAGGATAAATACATTTTTTTCCAATCCAACTTAATTATTTGCATTAAATTTTTAAGAAATTATAGTGCGAATACATTTCAAACATTGCAAAATGTAACAAAAATAAAAACTTTCAAGATATATTTAAAAATTAATAGTAAGTAACAATATAATGAAGAGTATGAACGAATTTCAGGAATTGGGGAAAACTGTCTTAGAGTCAAATAAATATTAGAACAGGTGCAATTGCCATAAAATTAATTAGTTTCATTAATGTAAGTAAAAATAAATACAAGATGCAAGTAAATAAAAGAAAAATAAATGCTAACTTTTATTAAAAAGGCATAAATATGATTTTCCTTTGGATTTAGTCCAACCTAGTTACAGATTTTAGACATTTTTCTAAATTGTTTGATGCTTCGAATTCCTTTAGGATGTTTTCAATTCTTTCGTCCAATTTTACATATGATTTTATGTTTAAAATGTATTCGTGCTGTATAATATCTTAACAATTTAATATAAACAATTAAATTTGATTGGCAAAAATGTATTTATCCTTGTAATGCGATGATCGAATCTTTTCTGAAATGAGGAAAAAATGTGTCCGCTCTAATCCCTATGAGTTTCAAAGTGTCCGCTCAGACCACGAAATGTTATGTGTCCGCTCTAACCACGTCCGCTGCAGCCACGTCGCCATGGCATAAGGCAGAACTTAATCGGATCCGAAACAAAAAACACATTTTATATATACAGTGCCATCTATTGCGCTTTTCGCCACAAACGGAAAGAGAACTTTAAACTAAGGGTCTTCAACCCATGGCCCGCTTAAGGCATTTTAGTGGTTCTTTATTTGAATCTGGGAGAATTTCAGGAACAATTGTTTGGTCTGCTTTTTTTTATAAAAAAGAAAATTGTTTGTTGTTCTTGACAATTCAAACATTTTGTTGATATGCTTGATATGTTTTTAAGATAATTTTTTTAAAAGGATGAATTTTTTTCAAAACTTTAATGTGTATTAAATTATTTTAAATATAAAAATCTAACTATGCATAAAATCTCAGAAGTTTTCTGAAAAAAAAGTGGGGCTATTATCTTTAACACGTAAATCACTTTAATTCGACTTCCATTTAACATTTTTGAGACCGATATATATATACACAAATCTGTAACACCATCTCTTCCTTTAGAACCAGTTGTAGTCTTGTAAAACAAACCTCCCTTTCTCATTTAAATTTCCTGACTTCATTATTTTTTTGATAGTCGCATGGCCAGCGGATCATTGTGGATTTGTTGACATGACCCTGGAGTGTAAAATATTGATGACTTCTACAGGGTCTGGCATATTAATCTCCTCTGTTTCAAAAGCCAGTTATAAACAAACAAAACAAGATACAGAGAAAAGTCTTTTATTGATGAACAATAAATACGATGCCCTTTTAAATTAATTGGTTTTAAAAATTAGGTCCACTAAATGGCGTCCTCCAATGGTGATACATTGACGAAGTGTTTCCCGAAAGTTCTTCAGAACATTGGCGCTGTTTTGATTTCGTCTGATGAGGCCCACTTCCACTTGTCAGGCACCGTGAATAAACAAAAGTTTCGCTACAGGGCAGCAGAAAACAATCAGCTGCTTCACCAACGACCACTTCACAATCCTCGTGTGACAGTGTGAAGCGGCTTTGCTGAATTTGGTGTGTAGGGTCCTTATTTTTTCGAAGAAAATAAACTAAGGTAACGGTTACTTCAGATCACTACTGTCACATGTGATCGATACCTTCTTCCGACCAAAGTTAAACCAGCTTCTCGGGAGACCATGAAGAAGCAGAATTCTGGTTCCAACAAGATGGAGTCACAGCTCACACTTCGCGGCGTTTGCTGGGCATTCTGAGAGTTTTGTTTCCTGGACATCTTCTCTCTTTGCGAGGAGATATCGCCTGGTCCCCAAGGAAAGTCACCTGATTTATCATTTTCTGATTTTTTTCAGGGGGGGGGGGTCACATAAGGGCACAAGTTAACAAACATTGTCCTACAAGCCTGCAAGCGCTAAAGGAGGCAATCACCCAGGAACTGGCTGCTATTCCACCGGAAATGGAATGAAGAACTACTAACAACTTTCGGAAAAGACTTCGTCAATGTGTCACCATTAGATGACGCAATTTAGTGGACATAATTTTTGAAAACCAATTAATGTAAAATGGCATCGTACTTGTTGTTTACAAATAAAAGACTTTTCTCAGTATCTTGTTTTGTTTGTTTGCAACTGCCTTTTGAAAATGGGGAGGTCATTATGCCAAAACCTGTAATTTAAGCCATCTACATTTTAGAAAATATCAATTTGGCAGTCGTAGAAGCATTTAGCTAATCTTCACGTGATGCTGTTAGTCATCCAACTGATCTATTGATATGCCCAATTCAACTGTTTGGAAAGTGATGTGAGACATATCATAAGTTATTATCCTTATAACATACACAGTCTTTGTGTGCATTCTAATAGGGACGCTGGTGTTCGAGAAACAGTTACGTTGTAGTTTGAAGCACAAATTGAAGTCGATATTTAATCACCATTTTAAATTTAAAGATACACCTTACAATAGTTCTGATGCTTCTGGAGATTCTAAACTTTATTGAATAAACATTGATTGTCTGTACACCATGGACCTTCAGCATACAAAGACCAACAACAATAGTGAACGGTGAATCAAATATTTTTGCATAGACTGGGAAAGATGCACAAACAATTTATGAGTGGATCTTATGATCGTAATTCAATTCCATAAGGATATTACGCAAATGATTAAAATAGACATTCTAAACGTTAATACCTATCAAAATAATGCATGCGTATCTTTTTCCTCTCGAGATTCATAAAAATAAAAGATCTATATTTTACCTATTCTGACTCTCCCCTTCTCACATGGCATTGATTCTTTGTCAGAATTAGTAATTATTCTCTAGGTTTGAAAAGGTGAATAAAATTGGAGTTATCACTTTGGCTTATAGAGAGGTGAAGCTACAATATACAAAAATAAATTATATTTTATGACTTTTGCTTAAAATATAGAATGATAAATTTAGTAAGGTAATATTGCTCTAAGTAAAACAAGGGCATATAAATATCAATTATGAATTTTATATAAATCAATCGCTATTCATGAGAAGTCATTAAAATTGTTTTATATTTTGCGTATTTTTATATAAGAATCAATTCAATAAATCATTTGTGTATATCTATCTTTGCAATCGTTATTCAAATGTTATTATGGAATTCAAACTTCTTGAAAATACTATTACAGTGGAAAACAGTTTAATAAACTTTTTTATTTCCTTTCAAAAACATCCACCTTCAAGGAATGACAAAAACGAAATAGAGAAAATCCTTAGTAGAAAGTCATAATTATGCAAAAAGTTTTACCACAAAGCAAGAAGGATAATTAATTGATATGAAGTATGTACCAAATTCAAAGGAGAATTTATTACGCATTAAATAATTACTACAAAGAAGAATATCACTTTAATCGCTTTTTCTACCACTAATGTTAAAAGTCATAAAATATTAATTAACATATGTGTTATTTTTGGCCGTGTGATCAATTTGCAATCTAATGAGAGAAAAAAAATGATTTTTTATTAACAGTTCTGAAACAAACTACGAATGAGATTTAAGACATTGTTAGATTTCATTAACGATCAATAAACTATTTTTCGGATCGCGCGTAAATACTTAATCTGGAGGCGTTTCCTTGACAGAAACTCATTTCCAGTCGTAAAAGTTTTATAACAGGAACCAATACTAAACCTTATTTAATGTCATTCCGTATTTTTCTCCGGTCTTCTCCTGGAGTTAACAACATGTTATATTTTTTTTCTGAAACAAATTGCAAGGTCTTGTCCTTTCTTCTTTTTTTTTGCAAGGCTAAAAGGTGAAATTTCCGCTTCTCGAAGGTTTATTGATCGGATTGGAATCTTCGTTCTTATTCGAATCGTGTGAGCTTGGTCAACAAACAATTCTTTATTTATAGTCGGAGCCCGGATATGTATTCAAAGGAATATGTGAAGCTCATTTCTTACTTTCAACATATTTTTTTTTTATTCAGAACTTCCAAAAGCAATATATAATGTAATGTCTAAATGGTGACTGCTATATTGTTCGATATTGAATACTCTAATTCTTCATCAAGTTTTGTTTGTATCTAGTTCAATTTTAATATTTTGAACTTTGCATTGAAATAAAAGTTTTTATAACTTTTTTGACAATTCTTAAGAACGAACTTCAAACTTCTAAGCTGCGCATTGAAATTTTAAATCGTGTCCATTAAAGGATACATAGAAGCTTTCAGATATCAATTTAATTTAAAATATGGTATATAATTGATATAAATACCGTATGTATATAATCCAGCTATAATGTGCACTTTTAACACAAAAATAAGATAAAAATTTACAGGTGCGATCTATATGCCGGATATAAAGGATAACTTGAAAGATAAAGTAAGTATGAGCTTAACAAAAGTACTTCAAGCATCTAAATATTTTTATTATTTTTTAGAACAAGTAATATAAAAAAAATTTAACTCAATTTACTACTTTGAATGGATGAAAATAAAGTATTTTATAAAAGATTGAAAATTGTAACAAGATATATATATACGGCGAGAGTGAATTAAAATAGTAGGAATTGAAAAAAAGAGCATGATGTGTCTGCTTTGTTGTACCAATGCACACCTGATTTGGCTTGTTTGGCTGAAAAACCGGGTTTCGATGCCAACTTTTGTCATTGTTTTAACAGTTACACTGTTACGACAATGGAGACAAATTTAAGTTGGCGTCTAAAACCGGTAATTAGTTTAATTTAATTTAATTCAATTAATTGGTTATTTTTGAAAAAATGTATTAACATCAAGTGTCATCCAATACAAGTTTTAAAAAATTTATTTGAACTTGATTGGATGAATATAAAGTATTATATTAACGGTCGAAAATTTGAACAAGATAAATATATAATTACACTATCTGGCCAAAAGTGTCCGGACACCCCTTAAAAAGTGGTTCTGGCGAGCGATGCAATTTGATACGTAATTGAAAGCTATAAAAGTGTTGGTAGTGGTTTGTCAGATTGTATTTATGCGTCTGTGAGGCAATGAGTAAGACAAAGGAGCTTAGTGAGTTTGATCGCGGCAGTATAGTGGGATGCCACCTTTGTGGGAAATCAGTTCGTGAGATTTCGGACATTTTACAGAAGCCTAAATCCACTGTGAGTTATGTAATTGTGAAGTGGAAATGTCGAGGCAGTGAAACGGCAGAAAAACGAACCGGTAGGTCGAAAATACTTGGTGAACGCAGCCGCAGAACTCTGAAAAGGGTAGTGAAACAAAATCGCAAGTCCTCGTTGGTGGAAATTTCTCAGGAGTTCCAAAGTTCATCAGGAATTAGTGTTAGCAGCAGGACTGTCCATCGAGAGTTAAAAAACTTGGGATTCCATGGTCATGCAGTCGCTCACAAGCCAAACATCACTCCACAGAATGCAAAGCATCGATTGCAATGGACTAGAGCTCACCGTCATTGGACTGTGGACATGTGGAAAACTGTTCTTTGGAGTGATGAATCTCGCTTTACAGTCTGGCAGTCGGATGGACGCGTCTGGGTTTGGCGGATGCCCGGCGAACGTTTCTTTAGTGACTGCATTGTGCCGACTGTTAAGTTTAGTGGTGGAAGCATAATGGTGTGGGGGTGTTTCTCGTGGTTTGGCCTGGGTCCATTAGTTCCTGTGATTAGAAACATGAACTCTGAGATGTATGTGAACATTCTGGACAATGCTGTACTCCCAACTCTATGGCAATATTTCGGGGAAGGCCAATTTCTCTTCCAGCAGGATAACTGCTCCATTCACACATCAAGGCTTGAACAGACGTGATTTGACGAAATGGGTGTTCAAAAACTGGACTGGCCTTCTCAGAGCCTCGATCTAAATCCCACAGAACACCTTTGGGACGAATTAGAGCGCAGATTACTTAGCCAGCCAAATCGACTATCCTCACTGAAAGAACTCACTCCAGCTGTGATGGACGCTTGGAAGGCAATTCCTATGGTCACCTATCAAAAATTGGTGTAAATTCTTCTCAAACGTGTGCAGGCTGTCATCCATGCAAAAGGGGGACCAACTTCATATTAATATGTGCCTCAGGACGCTCTAAGTCTTACCACTGGGTGTCCGGATACTTTTGGCCAGATAGTGTATATAGAGAGTGAGCTAATAGTAGAAATTGAATTGGAGAGACGTATCTTATTAACTTTCATTATTGAATAACATGTAAAGTTCTACAAATTCGTCTTCCGCTATATATATTCAGGAATATTATCGAATTCTCTCTATTTTACATTCTTGCTGTACCTCTGATCCATCCATAAGTACTCATCTTCCATTCCATTTAGATTGTTAGTTAGGCTACATTTTTAAAAGTATTTTTCAATTACGTCAACTTTAATTTTATTCCATGCTTTTATTATTCACTCACTCACTGTTTCTAGACTCCAAAATATAAAAGCATTGCGCATGCACATATCAGGATTGTTCGTAGAAAAGGGCGCGCGTTATACGGCGAATAAACCTGAAACTTAATAAATGCAGTCTGAAAGTATAGGTGAGCGTTATACGCCATAATGTACGGTAATATATTATAAAGGAGATAAATTTTTATGACTTAATTTCTTTAAAATAAATATAATATATCCATCTAAAACAAGCAAACGAAAAACTTATTTTTTCCCGTTAAATCTCGCGATTTTTATTTTAAATAATTTGGACATGCACCCACTAACTTAATATTTATTGTTTATTCTTTGTGTATAACTGTATAGAATAAGGTTTGCAGCCTCGGGGGGGATTTCGGTGTTATTTCCAATCCCGAAATCCCAGGATTTAATTTTTGTGTACATTATATTTTAAAATTTTTTTCTCATCAAAATTTTCTAAGAATTTAATTCTTGGAAAATTTATATTATTTTTATGAAATATGTACGTTGAACTTCTTTTTGTGCAATTATAAATACTATAAGTAAAAATATATGCAAATATCACTTCTTGTACGGGTAAACATCGCCCAGATCTACGTGATTTACTGCAATAGTTACATAATAATATAAGCAACATCTCAAGAATAGATTTTTTCACAGTTCCTTCTTCAATTAAATGCCATAAATTAATAGCGGGCCTGCTTGAATGACTTGAGATACACATCTCATTGCATTATCATCAGCTCATGTAACTGGATCTTCTATTTCAAATACGATAACACTTGAAACTGGTCCACATTGGGATTCAATAACTGGATCAATTTATACACAACAAAAAACAATAAATGAACTAGATAAAGTTATCACAGAGGGATATGCACCAATGCAGTCTATTAGATTTGAGACACAGCCATCAAAAATTCAAAAATGAATGTCTCTTTTTTGAAAATGGAGTGAGATGTGGTGACTATACCTAAAAAGAACACATTCCTATTTAATGACGATAACACCTGCTAATATAGAATCCGAATGAGCATTTTCTTCCGTAGGACAATTTGTAGTAAAGATAAGAAGGAGTTTGAACGATGAAACGTTGGACAAGCTGTGTTTTTAAAAGCTTATTTACAGAAACACAAGAAATAAAAGAAATGTTTTTTTTTAAAAATTTCATTATGTATTATTGTTTTTATGATGAATTAAGTTTTTTTTATTTGTTTCAATAAAACTAATATTAGACCAATTTTTAACTATATTTTTAGTTTTATTATGCAATTTCAACTTTGCTCATGTGCAAGTATTTTTAATAAATAGTCCAATTCGGGAACCAATCCTGGAATCCAGGGATTCGGATAATGTGTTATCCCGAAATATCCCGGAATTTAAAATATAACACGGATTGCAAACCTAGTACAGAAGGTCGTATCTAATTTAAGGAAATTATTATTATGTCAGTTTCTTGCATAAATACCTTATTATTGCTCTTAAAGGTTCTACTGGAGGTAGTGTAGATTCTATTTATTTCTGTCTCGAGCTTTCCTTGAACGGAGAATTTTTCTTAAAATGGCCAGTCGATTTTATGCCATTTTTCGAGAGTAACTTTCCAAAGTTCTGGTGCATGCGGGTGCCGGATTTCTAAAGCACCCTACAATAAATCAAATGCTCAAAAATCCACTAGGAGAGTGTTTCAGTGGATTTAATAGTTTT